>JAXIVJ010014708.1:0-33650 GCA_036785665.1 Chirona hameri
AGAGAGAGAGAGAGAGAGAGAGAGAGAGAGAGAGAGAGAGAGAGAGAGAGAGAGAGAGAGAGAGAGAGCGAGAGCGAGAGAGAATACAAAAATGGTTATACATAGGGTGCATGTTTGAAGAAATGGCCAAACGGATCACTCCCCGTCGATCGTTTGAAGTCGCCGAGCCTACTGTTCCACGCACCGTCAGCAGGTGGCGCCCTCACACATGTGCGGCCGGTGTGGGAAGCGTTAGTTCGCGGAACCACCGCAGTGTTGGGGCTTCCTCGGCAGGCCGCGGTCGGTGCGAGCGGTGTCGTACTGGCAACCCGGAGGAGATCGGTGGATATCCTGCGTGTAGAGCCCGTCCCACGTGTCGACAACGTGCGATCGCCATGCTGGGCAACCGACGGAAAAATGGAGAAGACGATAAGCTGCCCATCATGGACCCGTTCTTCTCGGTAAGTGTGTCAACTGTGAACGTCTAGTAGAAGCAGCTCTAGACGGCTGTAAGACGGGCCTTAGGGGTCGGTCATGTGTGGGTCAGCTCAGATAGCTTTCTCGGTTCCTATGAGCGTTGTTAAAGACGCCTTGCATCACCGCTGGAACAGGTCGCTTGGCTGTCTTGAGAGTGTCGTGGCTGGCTTGAGGAGGCCAGGGCCACACGCTGAGAGTACACATCGCTACGTGTTTTTAAGTCATGGTAAAAAACATGGTAACAGCCGGCCAGGCGTTTTCCAGCTTGGCGTGCTGGCACATGGCGAGCCGGCCAAGTGCCGACTGGCCATAATCGACATGACGATTGTGGTCAATAAATGGTTGATCTGTAGATGTACGTGCCACATACCGACTAAGTAGGTAGTTACCGTAATTTGCAGTTCATATTGCGCATGCTCTTTTCGGCCAGCATTTTGTCAACATTACCACGAAACGCGAACTATTTTATCTTGCAAGTCCTTAGTTTGCAGTACTATTTGAATAACATGCTTTTAAAGCCTGGTTCCTGCACTGAGGGGAGGGGTTGTGTTGACCTTGACATCTGGTAACCTCTCTGCTGGAGGGACCCTCCACCGGCCCGCCAAACGGATCACTCCCCGTCGATCGTTTGAAGTCGCCGAGCCTACTGTTCCACGCACCGTCAGCAGGTGGCGCCCTCACACATGTGCGGCCAAAGCGAAAATGAAATAAAAATGTATCTCTCTCTCTCATCTTTGATCTTGACCTTGACACCCATACTTTGTTGGTGGCAAACGTACCTTACGTACCTTCTTGTAACTGATTCAATTAATAGATTTAACTCCATCGTCCACATATATCCCTCCACGACCAGTCGGGAAGTGAGCATAGGGCCAGCAGACACTCTAAGAAGTGCAACTTTCGTAAAATTAATGCTTGCCCACATGCATTGCATCGCAACATACCCGGTTAACGTACCAGACTTAGGGGTGTTAGCAAACCATGATCCTGGTCAGGCCCCGAAGATTTGACCGCACGACGGACGGGGATAATACTATTTGATTGATTGAGTTGATTACAAGTCTGGAGATAAGGCCGAGGCAATGCCCCCAAAAGTGACTTAAATCGCCCTTGCGTCGTCGCTCTTGGGGATCCTAAAAAAATGACACATTTCCTTTTTTAAAGAAGAGCAAAGCAACTGTACTCACACACAAGTTGCTGAGGCTATTTTTGCCCCTGTCGCGTTGCTTCGTAATATTTCATGAACTACTAACATTGACGCTAGCAAACCTTTTCAGTATCCTCTCCCACATCAGTTGCGCATATTTTTAAGAAAGGAGAAATTGAGCAAAGTTGCAGGTCAGTCGAAAATGACATCAGAATGACCAGCGATTGCTTTGTTGCGAATTAAGAATTTGCCAAAAATTGTCAAAAATATAATTTTTAAGATAATTTCAATTGTAACCTGTAATCTTACTATCAAAAGACCAAGCTATCGAGCAGCTATCTCAATTTAGCACTTAGAAATCCTTAAAATAAAAAAAATATTTTTTGTTTTTGTATGTACATATTTTCAACAAATCAAGGTTTCAAAAAGCCGACTACGGACATGATACACATCTGTATCAAAACGGAAGTGTTTGCATTTTTTTTTTAAATTTTGATTTTGTGGAAATTGTCCCCCAAAATCTTCTTTTGGGGGGGGGGGGGGAGGGATCGTATTAAAACTCAAAATTTTGGGTTTATTTTTGCGTTTTTTATTTGTAATTTGCTTCAAAACTCGATTTAATACGATTGAAAAAAAATCGTTTTCCACCAATGTCATGACGTCTCTAAAGCATGTTTTTTGTTGCATTGTTTCGGATGAAAACACACGTGGCGATATTTTTATTTTTGTTTTACGGGGCAAAGTTATGTATAGTTGGACATTTATTTGTCGTAGACGGAATCATCTCATTCGTTTGAAACATGCCTTTCGATTGATATAACAAAGGGAAAATGCGATTGTTTCGACGCACGCGTTTCGTACATAGCGAATTAGCGGCAGCGAGTCAGAGCAGTGCTGTAATGTACAGTGACCACTATCCAGCGACCATCGAACCAATCAGGACAGTTGAAACGCTACCGCTCACAGTTATTCACACCTGCCAGTTACTGCCATATCTAGCCGAGCATCGTACGACCAGAGGTCTATAAATGGCGAGATTTGTCGCTCAATACGGCAATTTCTGTCGCACGATGAAAATTCCCCGGTAAGGATTGCCACCACATATCAAGCAAAATACTTTCAGTTGGACACCTGGATGGGCGTTTCACGAGCGAAGCCGAGCGAAGCACAATGGATGCCAAATTTGAAATCAGCGTCACAAAACGTCCTAGAAACTACCAGATTCCAAAAAGGTCATCTCAGGTTATCGGAGGTCAGTGGCCTCGGTTGAACGGTGAAAATGCATGACTCCAGTGGAACATATAACAATGTAAAATGGATGCCAAATTTGAAATCAGCGTCACAAAATGTCCTAGAAACTGCCATAGGGCAAAAAAGTAATATCAGGTCATCGGAGGTCAGTGACCTCGGTTGACCTCTGCAAAGGTCAACTGAGGTCACAATCTCCGTGGAAACCATAAATGTCACCTGTTGACACCTGTTCATATGCTCCTGAGTAGCTAACACTCGGAAACTGCACAAGTTACAATCACCGGTACTACGGGACGCCAGTTGCGCCTGGCATGACCTTGAGAAACAGGTTATAGGTCACTGGTCATGGGTGATAGAACTTAACAAAAGTTGAGAGTATGTGCCAAATTGTTCAAAAGTAGGGTACTGAAAATTTAATTGCAATCGGTTGATAAATACGCGAGTTATTTTTGAAAAAGCTTTCATGCGACACTCACTGCGACACTCACCTTCGCTACAAGCTTGCTATCACTCGCTTATAACGTAAGTCAATGGGCCCGCTACCGGCCCGCTACCGGGCTGGCCTGTCGCGCGGTTTCCCTCATTCTAATTGCCACCGGATAGCGTAAAACACGACATAAGTCAGTCAAAAACATACATATTTATTTGAAATTCGGTTTGGGTATCGTCCATACTTGGTTCTCCAATATATCTTCCGTTTTTTAAAAAAAAATATATGTGAGAGAAAACAAATAGGGAAATCTTTCAACAACAAAAAAATAATAAAACAAATTTTCTCTGAAATATATTCAAAACCCGGAATATATATTGGAGAACCAAGTATGGACGATGCTCAAACAAAATTTCAAAGCAATGTCTATATTTTTGACTGATTTATGTTCAGTTTCACGCTACTCGGTGACAATTAGAATGCGGGAAACCGAAATACGCATACCGGCAGCGAAAAACCGATCGCCCCAAAGAAACGCGGCTGTTATTAATGATTATGCCATTAGGTCTGTACGATCCAGAAAACCACTCGTTGATATTTTTGCTTGCAATCATATAAGGTCATGTGTTGTATTGTGGGTGAAATCCATGAAACATATTTTGTGTTGCGTGATCATTTATTTTCTTGTGCTTGGGACCATTTTCCTCACGTGTAAAATGTACAAAATGTAAATGTAAAAATGTAAACAAAAATGTAAAATTTCGCCCAGTCATCATTTTTGTATTCTGAAAACTTTCCCGTTTTGTTTTTGCTCACAAATAATGGGACGCACAACCAATTGTAACGAACAAGGTCCATTCTCTTGCTCGGTTCGGTCGGGTTCTGATCCTCCGACAACGTCATAAACTTCCCCAAAGCCCAATATTTGTCGCTTTACTTACAAAAAATCTGTCGCCAACGCTCGCTACCAAGTTACCGAAAAACAGACCGCTGCGTACGACATTAATTCGCCATTGCATTGGGAGGGGACGCCCCCCTGACGAACTTTCGCAATAGCACAAGAAACCAATAGCGCTACCAACGTGAAACTTTGGGTACCTTCTCCTGCATACATTTTACGTCTTCTGGGGAAAAATTATTCAATTTCGTCGATTTTTTTTTTATCTCGAGATATAGCAAATTTAGTGACGTCACTACACACGAATTTGACGAAAAACTTAGCTAAATTTTAACAGACCGTTTGTAAAGCCCATTAAAAAATAAAAAAAAACGTCAAAAGATAGCGAATGGCAAGGGCTACTTAATATAATTTTAATCTAGGAACTTTAAATATTTTGGTTTCTGACCCCAAACAAATTCAAGAGACCGATGATATCTTTGGGAAAATGCCCACAAAATCAAAATTTTCAAAGATATTACAAAAACGGAATATTTATTAGAGAACCACATATTCCCAAACCAAATTTAAAAAACAATATCACCATTTTTGACTGACTTATGGCTTCTTAAGTACGAGTACCTCATGACGTATTTATTTCAATTGTTTTTGGTTTTGTTTTTAAGACCAGCTACGGACAAATAAACATCACCACTGCATTTTTTAGGCAACACTGGTCCAGAAACATGCCTTTTTATTTAGCTTTATCAATTTCTAATCTTGACCTTATGTGACCTGACCTGGACCTGAGCTTGACACTAACTTCACAGGTCAGGTGGTAAAATGACTATCACTATCGAAGTCTACGTATAAAATAACCCATACAAATATTTCGCATGACTTTCGAAGATATTTTGCGCATAGTTATCTTTTGTGATCTGACCTTGACATTTACCTTTGCCAACAATCTCACTTTAGCTCATGCGGGATGTGTATTAATTATACCATTGAGAGCACTTGGGTGATCATGATCATAATCGAAGGCTTTGGATGGAAAGTATGGCCCATAAACTCAAATACGCCTATTTTGACCTTTGACCTGCCCGTGACCTGGCAAGTGACCTCAATTTGAAACTTTCGAGTATGCTTTAGATGCGTCTCCTTGAGATCTTTCGAATGCCGCCTTGTGCATCTCGCTGCGATCATTGGTTCGGAAGATAACACAGGGGGCGCCCCCCCCCCGTCAATGGTGTTCGGCTGAGACCCCAGTCAAGGGCGGGTTAATGGTCCCCAACTGGCTATTAGGTATACGAGTAATCCGTAAATGTCATCCTAATGTCAAATCTGCTCGCGTCCATACATTATTGTTGTCATTGGTATGTGACTAACGTTAGAAGAATTCTTAGACATCGTCGTCTTAGACATCGTCTTCGTACGTCGAATTCCAAAAGTTATGTGAATGCGTCAAGCCTGCCTTAAACGCGGCTGTATGGTGCCTTTAACCTGCCAGTTATCGTTCTATGTTTATCGTTCTATGTTTATATGACGCTGTCTTTTTGCCCCTCGCATCTCTGGATGTTATCGACCGATTTTAAAGATTCAAAAGTCATTCGACAACCCTTGAAAAATCGTAGAAGAATATGAATCATTGTTCACATCACATGTACAAAAATAAAATGATTGTCCGTGCCATGAAGGTCTGGATGGCGCTAATTAACGACAGGACATAAGGTCTTCTGTCAATTAGGGGGCCCGACCCGACCGCAGCCATGGTTTGATCTGCAGATCTGCTTGCTTTTTGTGTCTTACACTCATAGCCGTAGGAACCAGACTGGTTATTGATTCAACTTTTTTGGAACGATTCAATCATGATTTATTTTGGAATCTGAATGATCCACTCACCGTTCGATTCACGGATACAATTTTGAGAATTGATTCTTTCCGATTTAAAGAATCAAAACAAATATTTTAATCGATTCACGTTTGATTCAACATTTAAATATATGAGGTGGATTTATGTAAAATCAATACAAATGGAAACATGCATATATATGATCATTAAAACATTGTTACAGCAATAGTATTTCAGTAGAAATGAATGTAGCCACTGGGACTGCATGTATTTGCACAATTTACCCGTGTACTTGAATCATTAAGAACCGTGACATCTTTTGATTCAATCAACCTTGATTTGATGCGGGTTTTGATGCAATCACGATTCATGAATCAAAAGATCTGGTGGTGAAGCAATTATGTTTATATTCAATGAATTTGGATTTAACGATTTCAATCGATTCAATCAGTGTCGAATCAATAACCAGTCCCCCCCCCCCCTGTTAGGAACAGGGGGGGGGGGGGCAGGGGGAAGCCGCTCCCCAACATTTTGTATTTTAACATTACGCCTATGGGCGTTGCATGGAAAGATTCAACTTCAGAATGCCTCCGGCCCCCCAACTTGAACATAGTTTCTACGCCCCTGCTTACACTTGATTAATGTAGCGTTTACCATTCCAAAAGATTGGGAAGTATTTGGATTTTCAAATGATAACAACTTGTAGTTTGTGTATAGTAGTTCTGCCATACGTGAATATTATTGATAAGAATGTTTTGAACATTAACTCAAGGTAATCCTTGAGTTAGGTCATGTCATCAGAGCCCAGAGGTAACATGAAATTAAACTTCCTATTACGGTCATAGGCATTCCGATGCATGTTAATGTGCTCATTTTCCGTCTAGGAGAAAATGGCCTAACACATTATTTTTCCGCACAAATTGACGCGCGAGGAACAAGTTCAACGGCAGTGGTGATGGCATATAAGTGATTTATTTCTCTCTTTTTTCCTTTTGGAGGGTGTCAGTTATTCCTGAAGATATCAATTTCAAATTGTCTACATTGTATATGTAAGTACCCCGAACACAATTTGGTTCACGTTCCATTCATTTCCTATATAGACCAATACAATGTACTATATATAATATAATATCACATAATACACAACATCATTATCATGTATCATATCATTAGGGAAGACCATGGAGTAAGTACATACCTGTTCTGCTGTGTGTATGTATGGCTCGCCCGGTTCGCCAGCCACCTGGTACCCTAGTACTCTGAGCCGCGACCTTGCTGTTGTGATGGGTCAAGCACCATATTCTCTTGGGACCAAGGCGCTAATTGTTTTGTGTCTGTAATCCTGATTCGGTCAGTTAGTCAAGCCGCCGTGACACGCGCAACATCCGCTGTCGGTGACAAATGTCACGGGATGTACCATGAGCCGGTTACCCACCTCAAAAGCTGCCGCTTTGAAACCCTGAAGCTCACGGTCTGAGCCAAAAATGCAGTGACATTGCAAGGTCAGAAACGAATCGTTCCCTGGCATAACCTGAATGCCGCTTTCATAATCCGTGTATATGAAAGGGTTTCGTGGGCTGCGAGTTTAAAACAGCCATAGAAGTGGCGGCTCTAGCGGTGGAAGCGGAGGGGCATGGGGGATTCGGCCAGAATGTGACCGCACAGACCACGAAATACTAAACTACACTTCCGCATTGTGCCGGAGCCATGAGCCGCTCGGCACCTTTGGCGGGCTTCGATCGGGCGTGCGACTGTCCTACCGATCAGGTGACAGTGGTCTGGGATCAGGTGACAGTGGTCTGGGATCAGGTGACAGTGAACCGGGTCGGGCGACATGTGGGTAGCATCGGATGACCGGACATTCTCATGCCCTGTGCGAACACGAACAGAGCCCGACATGTGGGTAGCATCGGATGACCGGACATTCTCATGCCCTGTGCGAACACTAACAGAGCTTTGCGAAGTTAGAAACTGTTCTGAAGCCCGACGGTAGTCGAAATTGAGGTATGAGAGTGAAGCCCTGCGCCGAGCTTTGCCCTGAGCCATGAAATTCAGACGAAGGGCGAATGTTTGTGCATAAAATAATAGTGAATGAAGTGACTATCTCGGCCAGGAGAAAGGAACAATGTCCCAGGGAACAAAATATTGTTGTCTTATTGCCAAATGTCAAGTGAATTAAATACACAGACTGCACAATGGATTGGTCAATGGACCAATGCATGAGAATATGTAAAACAACTTTCAGGTAGACAATATAATTGCCAATGGCCATGTACAATGCACATGCAACTTTGGTGAATAAGCCCAAATGTCAGTGTATGAGTAAAATTTGTTAGCTCCGATAGTACTCCATATAATCTGCGTAAGTTACATATTGAACCAAAGGTACAGGTTTATAGCGACAAATGTTAAACATAACCTGACGTGCATCAAGCAAATTGGAATTTAAAACGACAGACAAAGATACATTATTATTATAATATATACATATCATTAGTATTAGTATTAGTATTAGTATTAGTATTAGTATCAGTATTAGGTAATATTATTATTATTATTATTATTATTATTATTATTATTATTATTATTATTATTATTATTATTATTATTATTATTATTATTATTATTGTTAATATTATTATTATTATCACTATTATTATTATTATTATTATTATTATTATTATTATGATTGGCAACGCCGTTAAACATTGCTCCATAATTTTCTACAGCTACCTCGTTTCCACTGCAGATCTCGTCTGTGAGTTCGTAGCTCTATTGGTGGTGACGAGCGCTGAAAGGAGGTTCAGAGTGAGGCGATTGTTTGATCCTGCCATCTGGTGGGGCTGACCAGAGACAAGCACTCTGGCACTCTGGCCAAGCCTTGACGGGAAGGGGCGGGGGCAGGTGGTGCTGGTCAGAGAAGGGCACGCCGCGCTGGTTGAAGAGACTACGGCTGGGGGGGGGGGGGGGAGGGGGCACTCGGCATTAATACTCAGGGCGATGGGTTAAGCCACTAGATTTGATTTAGTTAATTTGGATAAATTTAGCGCTTTTATCCCCCAAAGGTCAACATCGATTATATCACCAATGTCACAAGAAAACACGCTACCTAGCTCAACAACAATTTACTATTAATAAATTACGATCATTGTTTTTCTTTATCATTGTTCCAGCTATCACTATGATGAATTGTCGTGTTTATCTGCACATAGAAAGCAACACAACAGGTATGATTGATAGCATAAGATAGTGAGTCAAAGCTCGTGATCTAAGAATAGGAACACACATTTACTCTCATGTCAGTTTTGCCTCTCTCCGATGGATGTATCTAATTAATAGTCTAGTGGCAGTTACCTGCCGCAAATGGGGGGATTATATACATATAACTGAGATATCTGGATAGATTCCCTTGTGCAAGATTTACTCCTGTCGTTACAGGCCATCCGGTTGATTTATTTGTTATTTATTTAAATTACACCAGACAACTCCACATCTGGTTGGGCTATTTTCCGGTTCTCGTACAGGTAATCGTGCTTGTGCATCTAAAAGCACTCCAAGAGTGGATTGCCATTTAATGCTGGCACAATGAACTCACAGATGCCATAACACTAATACATAATGCATACATGTCAAATGGCTGCACGCGACTAAAAATGGACATAAAGCCATTAAGAAATACATGCCAGTAAAACGCCTTTTTGGGCGATGACCGAGCGGGCGCGCTCCGGTAAAGCTAAAACAGGTTTGAAATATGAAACGGTACGGGAGCAAACGTGGTAGTAACACATAGTCCTTTTAGTCCTCCATAACAATTGTCAATCCTCCATGCATGCCAACATAACAATTACATTTTTACCGAGCGCGCGCGAAGCGCCCGTGAGGTTTCTCGTCAACTTACTAGACAAATTTACATTTGGCACCGCCCGACCCGGCCATACAGACGCGTTTCGGAAGCTAATAACTTTGCAACCACTGCTCGGATTGAGATTGGATTTCCACCATTGGATAGGTCCATCAAATCAAATTAGTTTTTGGTATGGTGCGTTCTGATAGAGGTGGTACCACAGCGCGTGGCAGTTGGCACACGCGAACGTCGAAATGAACAAAAACCTTGCAAAAATGATTCTTGATAAAAAAAAATGGCTGTATTATTCTAAGCATTAATTTATACGCTGAAGCATGCAGCGCTTGGACGTACTCCTTTTTGGCGGATTTGAGAAAGGAGATCATGAACAATTGAATACAACTTAATTTTTATGTTGTCATGCATTGAGGCCTGGCAATGTTTTCTGGAGAACTAAAATGACTGTGTTGCTACCACGTGTGCTACTTTACCGTTTCATATTTCAAACCTGTTTTAGCTTTACCAGAGCGCGCTCGCTCGGTCATCGCCCAAAAAGGCGTTTTACTGGTATTAAATTGTTCATGATCTCCTTTCTCGAATCCGCCAAAACGGAGTACGTCCTGAGCGCTGCATGCTTCAGCGTATAAAAAACAAATGCTCAGATATGAATAATGCCATTTTTGATCAATAATTATTTTTGTTAATTTCTACGTTTTCGTGTGCCACGCGCTGTGGAACCACTCCTATCAGAACGCACCATACCAAAATTAAAATGTATTTGATGGTCCTATCCAATGGTGAAAACCCGATCTCAATCGGAGCAGTGGTTGCAAAGTTATTAGCTTCCGAAAAGCGTCTGTACGGCCGTATCGGGCCGTGTCGGGCCTGTTCGGGCCGGTTCGGGCCGGGTCAAATGTACATTCGTCTAGTAAGTTTATGAAAACCCTCACGGGCGCTTCGCGCCCGCTCGGTAAAAATAGCTCACGCATTAGCTTCTTTTCCATTTGCGTTTCATGCACCATGCGTTATAGCGATATATTATCATGGGAGCTGATTCAGTGAATGCAGAGTTTCCTTTCCCTTGCACAGCCAATATGTCAGTATTATTCCCAGCCTTCGGCAACCCCCTTTGCCTATCTAGGCATACGAGGTGGTTTGCCGAGCGCCCGAGCAGTGAACATGCATACTTCCCATGCATATTTTTGGTTTTTTTTTTTTTAATTCGAGCGTTACTATACCGCCTCCAGTGAGAGCGAGCTCAGCATATCAAAACTCCGAGTATCAGTTCTAAGATACGCGCATATACTCGCACACGCACGCACGGACGCACGCACGCACGCACGCGCGCACGCACGCACGCACGCACGCACGCACGCACGCACGCACGCACGCACGCACGCACGCGCGCACGCATGTACGCATGCACGCACGCACGCACGAACGCACGCACGCACGCACGCATGTACGCATGCACGCACGAACGCACGCACGCACGCACGCACGCACGCACGCACGCACGCACGCACGCACGCACGCACGCACGCACGCACGCACGCATGTACGCATGCACGCACGTGCACACGCACACGCACACGCACACGCACAATAGCTGGTAAATGTTGTGAGTCTGGTTAATGAAAAGCAGCCATGCGCAAATTACTGAGGGCTGCTATGATGAATGTTTTTGCACTGCATAGTACCTTGTGATATCTGTGATATCATATCTCGTACGATCTCGCAGATTAAAGATAGATAATCTAGCTTAAATATTATATTGGTTTCTGACCATGGGTATTAGGATATATGAGGGTTTATGAGGATATATGAGGGTTTATGAGGGTTTATGAGGTATGAGGTTTATGAGGTGTGGCAGTGGGTGTGGCAGGAGCAGTGAAGACGTGGCAGTGGGTGTGGCAGGAGCAGTGAAGACGTGGCCGTGGCAGGAGCAGTGAAGACGTGGCAGTGGGTGTGGCAGGAGCAGTGAAGACGTGGCAGTGGCAGGAGCAGTGAAGACGTGGCAGTGGCAGGAGCAGTGAAGACGTGGCAGTGGGTGTGGCAGGAGCAGTGAAGACGTGGCAGTGGGTGTGGCAGGAGCAGTGAAGACGTGGCAGTGGGTGTGGCAGGAGCAGTGAATACGTGGCAGTGGGTGTGGCAGGAGCAGTGAAGACGTGGCAGTGGCAGGAGCAGTGAAGACGTGGCAGTGGGTGTGGCAGGAGCAGTGAAGACGTGGCAGTGGGTGTGGCAGGAGCAGTGAAGACGTGGCAGTGGCAGGAGCAGTGAAGACGTGGCAGTGGCAGGAGCAGTGAAGACGTGGCCGTGGGTGTGGCAGGAGCAGTGAAGACGTGGCAGTGGCAGGAGCAGTGAAGACGTGGCAGTGGGTGTGGCAGGAGCAGTGAAGACGTGGCAGTGGCAGGAGCAGTGAAGACGTGGCAGTGGCAGGAGCAGTGAAGACGTGGCAGTGGGTGTGGCAGGAGCAGTGAAGACGTGGCAGTGGGTGTGGCAGGAGCAGTGAAGACGTGGCAGTGGGTGTGGCAGGAGCAGTGAAGACGTGGCAGTGGGTGTGGCAGGAGCAGTGAAGACGTGGCAGTGGCAGGAGCAGTGAAGACGTGGCAGTGGCAGGAGCAGTGAAGACGTGGCAGTGGGTGTAGCAGGAGCAGTAAAGACGTGGCAGTGGCAGGAGCAGTGAAGACGTGGCAGTGGCAGGAGCAGTGAAGACGTGGCAGTGGGTGTGGCAGGAGCAGTGAAGACGTGGCAGTGGGTGTGGCAGGAGCAGTGAAGACGTGGCAGTGGGTGTGGCAGGAGCAGTGAAGACGTGGCAGTGGGTGTGGCAGGAGCAGTGAAGACGTGGCAGTGGGTGTGGCAGGAGCAGTGAAGACGTGGCAGTGGCAGGAGCAGTGAAGACGTGGCAGTGGGTGTGGCAGGAGCAGTGAAGACGTGGCAGTGGGTGTGGCAGGAGCAGTGAAGACGTGGCAGTGGCAGGAGCAGTAAAGACGTGGCAGTGGCAGGAGCAGTGAAGACGTGGCAGTGGCAGGAGCAGTGAAGACGTGGCAGTGGGTGTGGCAGGAGCAGTGAAGACGTGGCAGTGGCAGGAGCAGTGAAGACGTGGCAGTGGCAGGAGCAGTGAAGACGTGGCCGTGGGTGTGGCAGGAGCAGTGAAGACGTGGCAGTGGGTGTGGCAGGAGCAGTGAAGACGTGGCAGTGGCAGGAGCAGTGAAGACGTGGCAGTGGCAGGAGCAGTGAAGACGTGGCCGTGGGTGTGGCAGGAGCAGTGAAGACGTGGCAGTGGCAGGAGCAGTGAAGACGTGGCAGTGGGTGTGGCAGGAGCAGTGAAGACGTGGCAGTGGCAGGAGCAGTGAAGACGTGGCAGTGGCAGGAGCAGTGAAGACGTGGCCGTGGGTGTGGCAGGAGCAGTGAAGACGTGGCAGTGGCAGGAGCAGTGAAGACGTGGCAGTGGGTGTGGCAGGAGCAGTGAAGACGTGGCAGTGGGTGTGGCAGGAGCAGTGAAGACGTGGCAGTGGCAGGAGCAGTGAAGACGTGGCAGTGGGTGTGGCAGGAGCAGTGAAGACGTGGCAGTGGGTGTGGCAGGAGCAGTGAAGACGTGGCAGTGGCAGGAGCAGTGAAGACGTGGCAGTGGGTGTGGCAGGAGCAGTGAAGACGTGGCAGTGGGTGTGGCAGGAGCAGTGAAGACGTGGCAGTGGGTGTGGCAGGAGCAGTGAAGACGTGGCAGTGGGTGTGGCAGGAGCAGTGAAGACGTGGCAGTGGCAGGAGCAGTGAAGACGTGGCAGTGGGTGTGGCAGGAGCAGTGAAGACGTGGCAGTGGGTGTGGCAGGAGCAGTGAAGACGTGGCAGTGGCAGGAGCAGTGAAGACGTGGCAGTGGCAGGAGCAGTGAAGACGTGGCCGTGGGTGTGGCAGGAGCAGTGAAGACGTGGCAGTGGCAGGAGCAGTGAAGACGTGGCAGTGGGTGTGGCAGGAGCAGTGAAGACGTGGCAGTGGGTGTGGCAGGAGCAGTGAAGACGTGGCAGTGGCAGGAGCAGTGAAGACGTGGCAGTGGGTGTGGCAGGAGCAGTGAAGACGTGGCAGTGGGTGTGGCAGGAGCAGTGAAGACGTGGCAGTGGCAGGAGCAGTGAAGACGTGGCAGTGGGTGTGGCAGGAGCAGTGAAGACGTGGCAGTGGGTGTGGCAGGAGCAGTGAAGACGTGGCAGTGGCAGGAGCAGTGAAGACGTGGCAGTGGGTGTGGCAGGAGCAGTGAAGACGTGGCAGTGGGTGTGGCAGGAGCAGTGAAGACGTGGCAGTGGCAGGAGCAGTGAAGACGTGGCAGTGGCAGGAGCAGTGAAGACGTGGCCGTGGCAGGAGCAGTGAAGACGTGGCAGTGGGTGTGGCAGGAGCAGTGAAGACGTGGCCGTGGCAGGAGCAGTGAAGACGTGGCAGTGGGTGTGGCAGGAGCAGTGAAGACGTGGCAGTGGCAGGAGCAGTGAAGACGTGGCAGTGGCAGGAGCAGTGAAGACGGGGCAGTGGGTGTGGCAGGAGCAGTGAAGACGTGGCAGTGGGTGTGGCAGGAGCAGTGAAGACGTGGCAGTGGGTGTGGCAGGAGCAGTGAAGACGTGGCAGTGGGTGTGGCAGGAGCAGTGAAGACGTGGCAGTGGCAGGAGCAGTGAAGACGTGGCAGTGGGTGTGGCAGGAGCAGTGAAGACGTGGCAGTGGGTGTGGCAGGAGCAGTGAAGACGTGGCAGTGGCAGGAGCAGTGAAGACGTGGCAGTGGCAGGAGCAGTGAAGACGTGGCCGTGGGTGTGGCAGGAGCAGTGAAGACGTGGCAGTGGCAGGAGCAGTGAAGACGTGGCAGTGGGTGTGGCAGGAGCAGTGAAGACGTGGCAGTGGCAGGAGCAGTGAAGACGTGGCAGTGGCAGGAGCAGTGAAGACGTGGCAGTGGGTGTGGCAGGAGCAGTGAAGACGTGGCAGTGGGTGTGGCAGGAGCAGTGAAGACGTGGCAGTGGGTGTGGCAGGAGCAGTGAAGACGTGGCAGTGGGTGTGGCAGGAGCAGTGAAGACGTGGCAGTGGCAGGAGCAGTGAAGACGTGGCAGTGGGTGTGGCAGGAGCAGTGAAGACGTGGCAGTGGGTGTGTCAGGAGCAGTGAAGACGTGGCAGTGGCAGGAGCAGTGAAGACGTGGCAGTGGCAGGAGCAGTGAAGACGTGGCCGTGGGTGTGGCAGGAGCAGTGAAGACGTGGCAGTGGCAGGAGCAGTGAAGACGTGGCAGTGGGTGTGGCAGGAGCAGTGAAGACGTGGCAGTGGGTGTGGCAGGAGCAGTGAAGACGTGGCAGTGGCAGGAGCAGTGAAGACGTGGCAGTGGCAGGAGCAGTGAAGACGTGGCAGTGGCAGGAGCAGTGAAGACGTGGCAGTGGGTGTGGCAGGAGCAGTGAAGACGTGGCAGTGGGTGTGGCAGGAGCAGTGAAGACGTGGCAGTGGGTGTGGCAGGAGCAGTGAAGACGTGGCAGTGGCAGGAGCAGTGAAGACGTGGCAGTGGGTGTGGCAGGAGCAGTGAAGACGTGGCAGTGGGTGTGGCAGGAGCAGTGAAGACGTGGCCGTGGGTGTGGCAGGAGCAGTGAAGACGTGGCAGTGGGTGTGGCAGGAGCAGTGAAGACGTGGCCGTGGGTGTGGCAGGAGCAGTGAAGACGTGGCCGTGGGTGTGGCAGGAGCAGTGAAGACGTGGCCGTGGGTGTGGCAGGAGCAGTGAAGACGTGGCAGTGGCAGGAGCAGTGAAGACGTGGCAGTGGCAGGAGCAGTGAAGACGTGGCAGTGGCAGCAGCAGGAGCAGTGAAGACGTGGCAGTGGCAGGAGCAGGAGCAGTGAAGACAGGCCTGTCGCTCTTCCGCCGACCATACCTGAAATCCTACTGTGAGCCTCACAGGACGATCCTGAGATGCTTCGTCAGCTGGTAAGCCGGCCTAAGCCGTGTTGGATCGTGACAAGCAATCCATTCAGTATATACGATATTCGGAGCATGTGTGGTGCTGGCTGCGCCCAGCTCAGGTCACGCCGTGCAATCCATTCAGTATATACGATATTCGGGGTATGAGATAATGTGATAACCCCCAATTCTATCGCTACCGGTTGACACTACTGCAACTATTTTTATCTGCAAACAAAAAGTGAGATACAGTTTACAGCAGCATCATTCCACACTGCATCGCATTTGGTGTGGCGAGGGATGCGCTTCAGAGGCACGGCGTGACCTGAGCTGGGCGCAGCCAGCACCACACATGCTCCGAATATCGTATATACTGAATGGATTGCACGGCGTGACCTGAGCTGGGCGCAGCCAGCACCACACATGCCCCGAATATCGTATATACTGAATGGATTGCACGGCGTGACCTGAGCTGGGCGCAGCCAGCACCACACATGCTCCGAATATCGTATATACTGAATGGATTGCACGGCGTGACCTGAGCTGGGCGCAGCCAGCACCACACATGCCCCGAATATCGTATATACTGAATGGATTGCACGGCGTGACCTGAGCTGGGCGCAGCCAGCACCACACATGCTCCGAATATCGTATGTACTGAATGGATTGCTTGTCACGATCCAACACGGCTTAGGCCGGCTTACCAGCTGACGAAGCATCTCAGGATCGTCCTGTGAGGCTCACAGTAGGATTCCAGGTATGGTCGGCGGAAGAGCGACAGGCCTGTCTTCACTGCTCCTGCTCCTGCCACTGCCACGTCTTCACTGCTCCTGCCACTGCCACGTCTTCACTGCTCCTGCCACGTCTTCACTGCTCCTGCCACTGCCACGTCTTCACTGCTCCTGCCACTGCCACGTCTTCACTGCTCCTGCCACTGCCACGTCTTCACTGCTCCTGCCACTGCCACGTCTTCACTGCTCCTGCCACTGCCACGTCTTCACTGCTCCTGCCACTGCCACGTCTTCACTGCTCCTGCCACTGCCACGTCTTCACTGCTCCTGCCACTGCCACGTCTTCACTGCTCCTGCCACTGCCACGTCTTCACTGCTCCTGCCACTGCCACGTCTTCACTGCTCCTGCCACTGCCACGTCTTCACTGCTCCTGCCACTGCCACGTCTTCACTGCTCCTGCCACTGCCACGTCTTCACTGCTCCTGCCACTGCCACGTCTTCACTGCTCCTGCCACTGCCACGTCTTCACTGCTCCTGCCACTGCCACGTCTCCACTGCTCCTGCCACTGCCACGTCTTCACTGCTCCTGCCACTGTCACGTCTTCACTGCTCCTGCCACTGCCACGTCTTCACTGCTCCTGCCACTGCCACGTCTTCACTGCTCCTGCCACTGCCACGTCTTCACTGCTCCTGCCACTGCCACGTCTTCACTGCTCCTGCCACTGCCACGTCTTCACTGCTCCTGCCACTGCCACGTCTTCACTGCTCCTGCCACTGCCACGTCTTCACTGCTCCTGCCACTGCCACGTCTTCACTGCTCCTGCCACTGCCACGTCTTCACTGCTCCTGCCACTGCCACGTCTTCACTGCTCCTGCCACACCCACTGCCACGTCTTCACTGCTCCTGCCACTGCCACGTCTTCACTGCTCCTGCCACACCCACTGCCACGTCTTCACTGCTCCTGCCACTGCCACGTCTTCACTGCTCCTGCCACACCCACTGCCACGTCTTCACTGCTCCTGCCACTGCCACGTCTTCACTGCTCCTGCCACTGCCACGTCTTCACTGCTCCTGCCACTGCCACGTCTTCACTGCTCCTGCCACTGCCACGTCTTCACTGCTCCTGCCACTGCCACGTCTTCACTGTTCCTGCCACTGCCACGTCTTCACTGCTCCTGCCACTGCCACGTCTTCACTGCTCCTGCCACTGCCACGTCTTCACTGCTCCTGCCACTGCCACGTCTTCACTGCTCCTGCCACTACCACGTCTTCACTGCTCCTGCCACTGCCACGTCTTCACTGCTCCTGCCACTGCCACGTCTTCACTGCTCCTGCCACTGCCACGTCTTCACTGCTCCTGCCACTGCCACGTCTTCACTGCTCCTGCCACTGCCACGTCTTCACTGTTCCTGCCACTGCCACGTCTTCACTGCTCCTGCCACTGCCACGTCTTCACTGCTCCTGCCACACCCACTGCCACGTCTTCACTGCTCCTGCCACTGCCACGTCTTCACTGCTCCTGCCACTGCCACGTCTTCACTGCTCCTGCCACTGCCACGTCTTCACTGCTCCTGCCACTGCCACGTCTTCACTGCTCCTGCCACTGCCACGTCTTCACTGCTCCTGCCACTGCCACGTCTTCACTGCTCCTGCCACTGCCACGTCTTCACTGCTCCTGCCACTGCCACGTCTTCACTGCTCCTGCCACTGCCACGTCTTCACTGCTCCTGCCACTGCCACGTCTTCACTGCTCCTGCCACTGCCACGTCTTCACTGCTCCTGCCACTGCCACGTCTTCACTGCTCCTGCCACTGCCACGTCTTCACTGCTCCTGCCACTGCCACGTCTTCACTGCTCCTGCCACTGCCACGTCTTCACTGCTCCTGCCACTGCCACGTCTTCACTGCTCCTGCCACTGCCACGTCTTCACTGCTCCTGCCACTGCCACGTCTTCACTGCTCCTGCCACTGCCACGTCTTCACTGCTCCTGCCACTGCCACGTCTTCACTGCTCCTGCCACTGCCACGTCTTCACTGCTCCTGCCACTGCCACGTCTTCACTGCTCCTGCCACTGCCACGTCTTCACTGCTCCTGCCACTGCCACGTCTTCACTGCTCCTGCCACTGCCACGTCTTCACTGCTCCTGCCACTGCCACGTCTTCACTGTTCCTGCCACTGCCACGTCTTCACTGCTCCTGCCACACCCACTGCCACGTCTTCACTGCTCCTGCCATACCCACTGCCACGTCTTCACTGCTCCTGCCACACCCACGGCCACGTCTTCACTCCTGACATGACCTTTTCGGAATTTGGCAGTTTTTAGGACATTTTGTGACCCTGATTTCAAATTTGGCACCCATTTAGCATAATTATATGCTCGTTCGCGATTCTAACTCGATTAAATTCCATTTATACGCATTTACAATTTCGTTGACTTTTTGGTCATTGACATGACCTCAGAGGTCACCTATTGACATAGGACCTTAAAATCGGGTTTCAATGTCTTCCTCTCATGACAAGCAACACGCTCGTTTTTTAATCGAAGCTCTAGCTCAATTAGGAGAGAAACACTAGGAGGTGTACCCCCCCCCCCCCCTGCACGGTCACGCACTGATCGGACGCTGCACGGGCGAGGTTTAAGTGCCGGTAGGCTGCGTTATAAAACTAAACTTATTCATCCAACACTCTAGTCAAAACTATATCTTTGAAGAACAAACTCCGAACCATCCAGTTCCATCCAGATACCTTCAAATAAGCGTTCTCTGTATAGGAATGTTCGTTGTTTTATATTTGTTATTGGTTTACTTAGTTGTAAGCATGTGTCGCAAACACAGATTGGCATTCTGCTGCAACTGCTGTACATCTGCATACACAATTACGACTTACGAGCGTTGACTGACCCGTCGACAATATAGGTACCAAGAACCCACATTTATGTAGGTACGGTGTTTAAGTTCCGCGTGCAATTGTTGCGTCAGTTAAAAATAACACATTTAACTTCTATCTCATCCCCACACCAGCGGCGGCGCCACGGATTTTGCCAGGGGTGTCAAAATTGACTGAGTAGGTACGCATATATTCCCTACTGGGAAAAAGTGTCACGAAAGTATTAAATGCTGCTACGGAAGTATAAAATACTTAACCTCGCGACAAACAAGATTAAAACCCAACACATTTCGTCCTATTTTTGTGTTACTAATTAACTGATATCTATTTTTGCAAGTTCTTCAAATATTTTTAGCACATTTTATTTTGATACGTGACCCATAAATTATTACCAGCACCCTACGATGATTTAACTATGCATCGCGTTTTTCAGATGGTAGACCTAGACATGTACCGCGTTTTACAGATGGTAGACAATTTATAATTATTAAATAATAGCTACGGTAAGTATAATCTTGGAACTCAGTACGTTGGACAAGAATTAGGAGAAGAAACGAGTATACTCGTTTCTTACATATATGTAAGGCAAAGTTTATATGTTGCGGTGGGTAGACTCCGGTAGAGATAAAACACCCAATAAAGTATAATTATTTCGTTATTATTTCGTAATTGGTATAAACATGCAAGTTTACATTAGTTAGTTTACATGCATGCAAGTCAAGAGTCAAGACAATTATGACATATACATTATACAGACATAGGAACAGCAAACACACCACTGGTGAACGCGTTTCGTCTTACACAATTCCTCGGCACCATATGATTAGACGATAAGAACTGATTAGAGCTATTCCTATGTCTTTATATGTCATGCAAGTTTATCCACACACATTCATTCACTATACTTTCAAACGGCGTATGTGATAAACTCCTATCAGAACAAAACCTGATATTATCAGATAAATTATAAAAACATCGCAATACACAAAGTCATATCGCGTGAAAGAAACGTGTGCAAGCAGCCAGCGCACGACATGAATTGATGCAGGAGGCGCCGGTGTGATATTGATAAGCAATCAATTTACTCCGCGCACTGCCAGTGGGGCAGATATCACCCCCTGTGGATTTGCATGAATAACGGAAAACGGCGGCGCGCAGAGCCTCCAAATTTGGCATGACTGTTTGGGCATCAATAACCCACATTGTGTGAAACTTTTGACCTGCGGGTCATCTCAGGTCATGTCAACAGGTCACGTTATGTGACCCCACTTCCAAGCAAGTTTTTGAAAGTGTGTGGTCGTGCCAAAGCCACAGTTATTGACCGAACGGTTTGAAACTCACACGATTCCCTAATGTCATAAATACCTACAATTCGTTTATCTCTATATTTGTAATATCGGTGACCGAAGGTCAGGTCGATTTCGTGAGCTCCCCACCAGAGTTCGCCACGGGCCGGGATGACCCTATGGGCCATGGGCTGGGCCTGGGCCGGGCCTGGGCCGGGCCTGGGCCGGGCCTGGGCCGGGCCTCAACTTTAAGGAAATCACCGGGCTCTGGACGGGCCTGGGCTGATCATTTTGAAGTAATGCGCGCAAGCTCAGGTCAGCTTAAAACAAAAATTGAACCATCAGTTCACTTCCACAGCAACACACTGTTGCTGTGGCTGTGTTTTTTTTAGCATAGTTGGTTCATTGTTTTACATTTATAGTATACAAGTAATAGTAAATATACTAGGATAATGATTGGCAAATTTTGTGAAAATAATTATAGTGTTCATGGGCCTGGGCCGGGCCGGGCTGGGGGTTGGTGGGCCTGGGCCGGCCCGGGCTGGGGGTTGGTGGGCCTGGGCCGGGCCGGGCTGGGGGTTGGTGAGCCTGGGCCGGGCCGGGCTGGGGGTTGGTGGGCCTGGGCCGGGCCGGGCTGGGGGTTGGTGGGCCTGGGCCGGGCCGGGCTGGGGGTTGGTGGGCCCGTGACGAACACTGCTCCCCATAAGTCAATGTGGAAAAATGAAAACACATATAAATCCATAGGGAAATGGCTAATTTGACCAGTTTTCATTAGATCCACCACACATGTGCCAAATTTAATGCTCCATTCTGTTCTTCACACAGATAAATATTGCCCCACTCGTGGAGTAAACAAACTCAGCGGAGTAGGGGAACCCTGCATTTATAGGTTACGAAATCTATACCTGGGTAATCGTACATCATTTATGCCTGTATACCTACACCCAAGTACTTTATTTACTCTCCATCGATTACATATACCTCGTGGAGTAAGATTACCCGGATTTCAGAGGTATATCTACAATCACTAAGGTAACAATTACCCAAATTAATGAGCGCAATGCTGAGTATTGCTACCCCACATGGGAGTACTTACACTTAATGACAATGCATCAATTGTGTCATTTGAACTGTAATTACAGGTACACATATACTGGATGGTGTAGGGGTATTCGAGAAACAATATATTGCCCCCCCCCCTGCACCACAGGGTGGGGGGGGGGGGGGGGTGGCCTCCCCCTGAGCCCGGGTCGCGCCCATGTCGCGCCATACAAATGCGCCCGTAGGGCGCACCTTTTTGTATGGCGCCCCCCCCCCCCCCCCCCCCCCACCTGACCGAAATCCGGGATCCGCGCCTGTCTTGGGTATATTTAGCGCATCGCAGAGATGCAACGGTGTAGCGTTACTTGCAGCGGTTACGATAACCCGCCGCGCGGTTTGACCGGAAGTCCCGCACGTGCAACTCCAGTTCAAATCAAATCGCGCGCGCAGCTGGTAGTTGTCGCCAGATCGTTGCAGTGGAGGGAGGTGTTGCATGTTGTGCAGGGGCGGATCCAGGATTTTCTAAGGCAGGGGGCTTCAGGCCTGAGGGCGGCATATTTCCTCGGTGACGGGGGCGGCATGGTGCCTTCCGAGGGCGGCATAATGCCTTCCGAGGGCGGCATAATGCCTTCCGAGGGCGGCGATGTACCTTCCGAGGGCGGCATAATGCGTTGTGAGGGCGGCAAGATGTCTTCTGAGGGTGCCAGGGTGCCTTCCAAGAGTGCTACGATGCTATTGGTAGACGCAAGGGCGCCCTGGCGGCCTCCCGAAAACGCTACGGCGCCTTCGGCGCCGGCAAATCCTATACAAAAATGGCGCCGCGACGCCCTCGGGCATCCCGGCGCCGGGATGCCCGAGGGCGCCGTTTTCTAAGGCAGGAGGCTTCAGCCCCTACGGCCCCCCTGGATCCGCCACTGATGTTGTGTCGACGCATTTCCACTATCGTGCCTAATATTGGTGCTGTGTTCGCACTAATCTTGTGCAGTTAAAGAAAGAGCTTGGAAGGCTTTCTGGCGAGGAGGGCTTCTTTCGCGAAGGAGTCAGCGGCTTCCAGAAAGCGGACACCGCGACCACAAAGGGTATAGGATAGTCCTACAGGTATGCGATCTCCAGTGCCTTTTGGCAGTCTTGTTGCTAACATGAATATGCGTGCTAATTATTGTTTGGTTATTGAATTGCATATTGCACTGGTTTGAAGTTGGTAAACCCGCGCCTCGCTGGGTTCTCCAGCCGAAAGCACCTCACTGAGGGGCAGTAGCGTACCCAGGATTCACTCCAGGAGGGGGGAATTTTTGCTCAGGGGGCATAAAGTACCTCCACCAAAAAACCTACCGGATTTGGCCCACTTTATTTAAAAAAACGCATATTTTCACAATTTTTCTCTTAAAAAAATCATTAATTTTTTAGACCAAAGGGGGCACGTACAGACCTTCAGGGGGGGGGGGGCAACTGCCCCGTTCCCCCCCCCTTGTGTACGCCTATGCTGAGGGGGGGGGGGGGGGGGATTGCCCCCCAACCCCCTACCCCACCCGCGGTTATTTTCTGAACCAATAACCGCAGCAACACGCGCAAGGCGGCAATCGAAAGCTTTCAATGAGCCGCATCCAAAGCATATACGTACAATATCATTTGTTTAGTGTTATCAGCTGCCACACTCGGTACCCCTTGTCCTGTCTTAAATGCTGTGTTGCAAATGTATGTCATTTAACTGTCGCATGAAGGCGATATCACGAACGGATATCCTTATTTGGAAAATACATGTCGTTCAGAAAACATATATTTTCTTCAGAAACCCATGGGTAAGCAAACTGGCATGGTACCGACAAAATAATGCAGTGGTAAAGGTACCCGTAAAAATAGTACCGATTTGGTACTATTCCGTACCGGTATTTTGGGTACACGAATACCCGAAAAACGGCGTAACGTGAACAGAAAAATCGGTTAAGGTGACACCATGCTGTGTGGAATGACCGGAAATAGTCGTGTAGAATAACACCATTTGGGGGTAGCATGAGCAGGAATTTAAGGGTAAACAAACCTGACATACTGGTGTATTCTGAGCAGACAAAAAAATAGGGTCACGGTGCCCGGAAAAATGGTGTCTTCTTAACAGGCATGTTAGGGTATGAACATGTAGAATGGAGTCATGCAACCCGAATTATTTGGATATTGTTACCCAGTTTGGGTAAAGGTAACTGTTTTCCCAATGTTGAAAATCCCGTGGAAGTAGTACCGAATAGTGCTAACTCGTCCGCTCCGCTGGGTGATTACTGGTGTCAAGCGGTGGTGCAAGCCAGAGATAGGAAATTAGGGATTGATAACCCGTACCACCCGTGACACCTGTCGTACCTATAATACGTTTTTGTACCCGTCATACACCCGAGGTACCCGTCAAACACCTACGGTGCCCGACATACACCCGTAGTACCCGTTGTGTCCCTGTGGAACACGTGTTAACCCCGATATAGCCGGCACTCACCCATTATACTCGTGGAACACCTATGGTACCCGTTTTACTGGCTTAAACCTATGAAAACTCCAACCCCCGTTTAGCGACATGTTAATTATTAATATATGCCGTACCGTATGTTGATGACCTTCGTCGCAGTGAATGCCGTGGTTGCTTCTCATTGGTTTGTGACCACCGGTAGTATCCGTGGTCGGATCTGATTGGCTTTCGACTGGATGAAGCGAGTGTAAAACTCGTATCCGTAAACTGTTATTTCTTAAACACCTCCTTCTATGTTAGTTTACAGCACAAGACCTTCGCCCAAAACTGCACATCCTAAAACTGTCTAAAACTATCGTTACCAAATGCCGTCGTAAATGTACGAATTACTACACCACTCGGGTAGTATCCGTAAACTCGTTCGAAAACCTTAAAATTCGTGCATCACGTTGCTTATAGCAATGTGGTACTTGCAATGTAGAACTGTCGCTTGACTTTGTTAAATTCGTTCCGGACAGACAGACAGACATACAGACAGACAGACAGACAGCAGACGACAGACAGACAGACAGGACAGACAGCAGACAGACAGACAGCGACAGACAGACAGCAGACAGACAGACCAGACAGACAGACAGACAGACAGACAGGACAGACAGACAGACAGACAGGACAGACAGACAGACAGACAGGACAGACATACAGACAGACAGACAGACAGACAAGACGGAGACAGGACAGACAGACAGACAGACAGACAGACAGACAAGACAGACAGACAGACGACAGACAGTACAGAACAGACAGACAGACAGACAGACCGACAGACAGACAGACGACAGACAGACAGACCGACAGACAGACAGACAGACAGACTAGACAGACAGACAGACAGACAGACAGACGACAGACAGACAGGACAGACAGGACACAGGACAGACTAGACAGACAGACAGACAGACAGACAGACAGACAGACAGGACAGACAGACAGACAGACAGACAGACAGACAGACAGACAGACTAGACAGACAGGACAGCAGACTGACAGACAGACAGGACAGACTGACAGACAGACAGGACAGACAGACAGACAGACAGACAGGACAGACAGACAGACAGGACAGACAGAAGCAGGACATAGACAGACAGACAGACAGACAGACAGACACAGACAGACAGACAGACAGACAGACAGACAGACAGACAGACAAGGCAGGCAGGCAGGCAGACAGACAGACAGGCAGGCAGGCAGGCAGGCAGGCAGGCAGACAGACAGACAGACAGGCAGACCAGACAGACCAGACAGACAGACAAGACAGACAGACAGACAGACAGACAGACAGACAGACAGACAGACATGACAGACAGACGACAGGACAGACAGACGACAGACAGACAGACAGACAGACAGACCAGACAGACAGACAGACAGACAGACCAGACAGACAGACAGACAGACAGACAGAACAGACAACAGACAGACAGACAGCCGGACAGACAGACACGACAGACATACAGACACTGACAGACAGACAGACAGACAGAAAGACAGACAGACAGACAGACAGACAGACAGACAGACAGACAGACAGACAGGGCAGACAACAGACAGACAGACAGACAGACAGACAGACAGACATACAGACAGACAGACGACAGCGCAGACAGACAGACAGACGAGCAGACAGGCAGACAAGGCAGACTAGCAGACAGGCAGACAGGCTGACAGGCAGACAGCCGCAGACAGGCAGACAGGCAGACGAGCAGACCAGGCAGACAGGCAGACAGGCTGACAGTGCAGACAGGCAGACAGGCAGACAGGCAGACAGGCAGGACAGGGCAGACAGGCAGACAGGCAAGGACAGGCAGACAGCAGACCATGCATGACAGAGCACGACAGCAGACAGGCAAGACAGCAGACAGGCAAGACAGGCAGACAGGCAGACAGGCAGACAGGCAGACAGCAGACAGGCAGACAGGCAGACAGGCAGACAGGCAGACAGGCCAGACAGTCAGACAGGCAGACAGGCAGACAGGCAGACCAGGCAGGACAGGCAAGACAGGCAGACAGGCAGACAGGCAGACATGGGCCAGACAGCTGACAGGCAGACAGGCAGACCAGGCAGACAGGCAGACAGCAGACAGGCAGAACAGCAGACAGGCATGACAGGCAGACAGGCAGACAGGCAGACAGGCAGACAGCAGTCAGGCAGACAGCAGGACAGGCAGACAGGCAGACAGGCAGACAGGCAGACAGGCAGACAGGCAGACCGGCAGACAGGCAGACAGGCAGACAGGCAGACAGGCAGACAGGCAGACAGCAGACAGGCACAGACATGCAGACAGGCAGACAGCAGACAGGCAGACAGGCAGACGGCAGACAGGCAGACAGGCAGACAGGCAGGACAGCAGACAGGCAGACAGGCAGACAGGCAGACAGGAGACAGCAGACAGGCAGACAGGTCAGACAGGCAGACAGGCAGACAGGCAGACAGGCAGACAGGCAGACAGGCAGACAGGCAGACATGGCAGACAGCAGACAGGCAGACAGGCAGACAGGCAGACAGGCAGACAGGGCAGACAGCAGACAGGCAGACGACAGCCAGAACACGACAGACAGACAGACATACAGACATACAGACATACAGACTCCATACAGACATACAGACATACAGACATACAGACATACAGACATACAGACATCAGAACCAGACAGACAGACGACAGACAGACAGAAAACAGAACAGACAGACAGACTGACAGGACAGACAGACAGACAGACAGACAGACAGACAGACAGGACAGACAGACAGACAGACAGACAGACAGACAGACACAGACAGACAGGCAGGCAGACAGGGCAGACAGGCAGGCAGGCGACAGGCAGACAGCAGGCAGGCAGACAGGCAGAAGGGCAGACAGGCAGGCAGGCAGGCAGGCAGTAGGCAGTCAGGCAGGCAGGCAGGCAGGCAGGCAGGCAGACAGGCAGGCAGGCAGGCAGGCAGGCGAGGCAGACAGGCAGACAGCGCAGACAGGCAGACAGCAGACAGGGCAGACGGCAGACAGGCAGACAGGCAGACAGGCAGACAGGCAGACAGGCACACAGGCAGACAGGCATGACAGGCAGACAGGCAGACAGGCAGACAGGCTAGACAGGCAGACAGGCAGACAGGCAGACAGGCAGACAGGCAGACAGGCAAGACAGGCAGACAGGCAGACTGGCAGACAGGCCAGACAGGCAGACAGGCAGGACAGACAGGCAGAGAGGCAGAGAGGCAGGCAGACAGGCAGTCAGACAGGCAGACAGACAGGCAGACAGCAGACAGGCAGACAGACAGGCAGGCAGACAGGCAGCACAGACAGTGCAGGCAGACAGACAGGCAGGCAAACAGGCAGGCAGGCAGAACAGGCAGGCAGACAGCAGCAGACAGGCAGGGCCGACAGGCAGGCAGACAGGCAGGCAGACAGGCAGGCAGACAGGCAGGCAGACGGCAGGCAGACAGGCAGCAGACAGGCAGGCAGGCAGACAGGCTGGCCAGACCAGGCAGGCAGACAGGCAGGCAGACAGCAGGCAGACAGGCTAGCAGACAGGCAGGGCAGACAGGCAGGCAGACAGGCAGGAGACAGGCAGGTGACAGGCAGGCAGACAGCAGCAGACAGGCAGACAGACAGGCAGACAGGCAGACAGGCAGACAGGCAGCAGACAGCAGACAGGCAGAAGCAGGCAGACAGGCAGACAGGCAGGCAGCAGACAGGGCAGGCAGGCAGACCAGGCAGGCAGGCAGACAGGCAGGCAGCGACAGGCAGGCATGCATACAGACAGGCGGCATACAGACAGGCAGGCAGGCAGACAGGCAGGCAGGCAGACAGGCAGGCAGCAGACAGGCAGGCAGGCAGACAGGCAGGCAGGCAGGGCAGGCAGGCAGGCAGGCGCAGGCAGGCAAGGCAGGCAGGCAGGCAGCGCAGACAGACAGACAGGCAGACAGGCAGGCAGACAGGCAGGCAGACAGGCAGGCAGGCAGACAGCAGGCAGACAGGCAGAATCAGGCAGGCAGACAGCAGGCAGACAGGCAGGCAGACAGCAGCAGGCAGACAGGCAGACAGGCAGACAGGCAGGCAGGAGGCAGGCAGGCATGGCAGGCAGGCAGGCAGGCAGGCAAGGCAGGCAGGCAGGCAGGCAGGCAGGCAGGCAGGCAGGCAGTGCAGGCAGGCAGGCAGGCAGGCAGGCAGCAGCAGGCAGGCAGGCAGGCAGGCAGGCAGGCAGGCAGGCAGGCAGGCAGGCAGCAGGCAGGCAGGCAGGCAGCAAGGCAGCAGTCAGGCAGGCAGGCAGGCAGGCAGGGCAGGCAGGCAGGCAGCAGGCAGGCAGGCAGGAGAGCAGGCAGGCAGGCAGGCAGGCAGGCAGGCAGGCAGGCAGAGGCAGGCAGGCAGGCAGGCAGGGCATGGCAGACAGGCAGACAGACAGGCGGCAGGCAGGCAGGCAGACAGGCAGGAGCAGGCAGGCATGCAGGCAGGGCAGGCAGGCAGGCAGACAGGCAGACAGGCAGGCAGACAGGCCGCCAGGCAGGCAAGGCAGGCAGGCAGGCAGGCAGGCAGGTCAGGCAGGCAGGCAGCAGGCAGGCAGGCAGGCTGCAGGCAGGCAGGGCAGGCAGGCAGGCAGGCAGGCAGGCAGGCAGGCAGGCAGGCAGGCAGGCAGGCAGGGCCAGGCAGGCAGCAGGCAGGCAGGCAGGCAGCAGTCAGGCAGCAGGCAGGCAGGCAGGCAGCAGGCAGGCAGCAGGCAGGCAGGCAGGCAGGCAGGCAGCAGGCAGGCAGGCAGGCAGCAGGGCAGGCAGGCAGGCAGGCAGGCAGGCAGACAGGGCAGAAGGCAGACAGGCAGACAGGCAGGCAGACAGGCAGGCAGACAGGCAGGCAGACAGCAGGCAGGACAGGCAGGCAGCAGACAGGCAGGCAGACAGGCAGGCATACAGGCAGGCATCCAGGCAGGCAGACAGGCAGCAGACGGCAGGCAGACAGGTATGCAGACAGGCAGACAGGCAGGCAGACAGGCAGGCAGGCAGGCAGGCAGGCAGGCAGGCAGGCAGGCAGGCAGGCAGGCAGGCAGGCAGAGGCAGGCAGGCAGGCAGGCAGGCAGCAGGCAGGCAGGCAGGCAGGCAGGCAGCAGGCAGGCAGGCAGGCAGCAGGCAGGCAGCAGGCAGGCAGGCAGGCAGGCAGGCATGCAGGCAGGCAGGCAGGCAGGCAGGCAGGGCAGGCAGGCAGGCAGGCAGGCAGGCAGGCAGGCAGGCAGGCAGCGAGGCCAGGCAGGCAGGCAGGCAGGCAGGCAGCAGGCAGGCAGGCAGGCAGGCAGGCAGGCAGGCAGGCAGGCAGGCAGGCAGGCAAGGGCAGGCAGGCAGACAGACAGGCAGGCAGGCAGGCAGACAGGCAGACAGACAGACAGCAGGCAGGCAGGCAGGCAGGCAGGCAGGCAGGCAGGGCAGGCAGGACAGACGGCAGGCAGCAGGCAGGCAGCAGGCAGGCAGGCAGGCAGGCAGGCAGGCAGGCAGGCAGGCAGGCAGGTCAGGCAGCAGGCAGGCAGGCAGGCAGGCAGGCAGGCGCAGGCAGGCAGGCAGGCAGGCAGGCAGGCAGGCAGCAGGCAGGCAGGCAGGCAGGCAGGCAGGCAGGCAGGCAGGCAGGCAGGCAGGCAGGCAGGCAGGCAGGCAGGCAGGCAGGCAGGGCAGGCAGGCAGGCAGGCAGGCAGCAGGCGGGCAGGCAGGCAGGCAGGCAGGCAGGCAGGCAGGCAGGCAGGCAGGCAGGCAGGCAGGCAGTGCAGGCAGGCAGGCAGGCCAGGGCAGGCGGCAGGCAGCAGGCAGGCAGGCAGGCAGGCAGGCAGGCAGGCAGGCAGGCAGGCAGGCAGCAGGCAGGCAGGCAGGCAGCCAGGCAGGCAGGCAGGCAGGCAGCCGAGGCAGGCAGCCGAGGCAGGCAGCCAGGCAAGGCAGCCAGGCAGGCAGCCAGGCAGGCAGCCAGGCAGGCAGCCAGGCAGGCAGCCAGGCAGGCAGCCAGGCAGGCAGCCAGGCAGGCAGCCAGGCAGGCAGCCAGGCAGGCAGCCAGGCAGGCAGCCAGGCAGGCAGCCAGGGCAGGCAGCCAGGCAGGCAGCCAGGCAGCAGCCAGGCAGGCAGCCAGGCAGGCAGCCAGGCAGGCAGCCAGGCAGGCAGCCAGCCAGGCAGCAGCGGCAGGCCAGCCAGGCAGGCAGCCAGGCAGGCAGCCAGGCAGGCAGCCAGGCAGGCAGCCAGGCAGGCAGCCAGGCAGGCAGCCAGGCAAGGCAGCCAGGCAGGCAGCCAGGCAGGCAGCCAGGACAGACAGACCACAGACAGACAGACAGACAGACAGACAGACAGACAGACGCTTATCAAATAGTAATATAGATGCATCAGATCAGCACAATAACTGCGACGCTAGCAAATAATCAGAAGCTTTGATATCTGCCTGGCTGGCTATGTTCTTCTGGAAATCTATATTACTATTGATAAGCGTCTGTCTGTCTGTCTATATGTCCGTCTATCTGACTCTGTCTATCTGTCTGTCTATATGTCTGTCTATCTGTCTGTCTATCTGTCTGTCTATCTGTCTGTCTATATGTCTGTCTATATGTCTGTCTATCTGTCTGTCTATCTGTCTGTCTAATGTCTGTCTATCTGTCTGTCTATCTGTCTGTCTATCTGTCTGTCTATCTGTCTGTCTATATGTCTGTCTGTCTATCTGTCTGTCTATCTGTCGTCCTATCTGTCTGTCTATCGTCTGTCTATCTGTCTGTCTATCTGTCTGTCTATCTGTCTGTCTATCTGTCTGTCTATCTGTCTGTCTATCTGTCTGTCTATCTGTCTGTCTATCTGTCTGTCTATCTGTCTGTCTATCTGTCTGTCTATCCGTCTGTCTATCTGGCTGTCCTATCTGTCTGTCTGTCTATCTGTCTGTCTGTCTATCTGTCTGTCTATCTGTCTGTCTATCTGTCTGGTATCTGTCTGTCTATCTGTCTGTCTTATGGTCTGTCTATCGTCTGTCTTCTGTCTGTCTGTCTGTCTGTCTGTCTGTCTGTTTCTGTCTTCTGCGTCTGTCTGTCTGTCTCTGTCTGTCTGTCTGCTGTCTGTCTGTCTGTCTGTCTGTCTGTCTGTCTGTCCTGTCTGTCTGTCTGTCTGTCCTGTCTGTTCTGTCTGTCTGTCTGTCTGTCTGTCTGTCTGTCTGTCCTGTCTGTCTGTCTGTCCTGTCTTGTCTGTCAGTCTGTCTGTCCTGTCTGTCTGTCTGTCTGTCTGTCTGTCTGTTGTCTGTCTGACTGTCTGTCTGTCTGTCTGTCTGTCTGTCTGTCTGTTGTCTGTCTGTCTGTCTGTCTGTCTGTCTGTCTGTCTGTCTGTCTGTCCTTTCTGTCTGTCTGTTCTGTCTGTCTGTCCTGTCTGTCTGTCTGTCTGTCTGTCCTGTCTGTCTGTCTGTCTGTCTTGTCTGTCTGTCTGTCTGTCTGTCTGTCTGTCTGTCCTGTCTGTCTGTCTGTATCTGTCTGTCTATCTGTCTTCTGTCCTCTGTCTGTCCTATCGTGTCCTGTCTATCTGTCCTGTCTATCTGCCTGTCTATCTGCTGTCTATCTGCCTGTCTCTCTGTATCTGTCTGTCTATCTGTCTGCTATCGTCTGTCTATCTGTCTGTCTATCTGTCTGTCTATATGTCTGTCTATCTGTCTGTTATCTGTCTGTCTATCTGTCCTTGGCTAGCTGTCTGTTCTATCTGTCATATATAGTCTGTCTATCTGTCTGTCTATCGTCTTGTCCTATCTGTCTGTCTATCTGTCTGTCTATCTGTCTGTCTATCTGTCCTGTCTATCTGTCTGTCTATCTGTCTGTCTATCTGTCTGTCTATCTGTCTGTCCTAACTGTCTGTCTATCTGTCTGTCTATCTGTCTGTCTATCTGGTCTGTCTATCTGTCCTGTCTATCTGTCTGGTCTATCTGTCTGTCTATCTGTCTGTCTATCTGTCTTGTCTATCTGTCTGCTATCTGTCTGTCTATCTGTCCTGTCTTCTGTCTGTCTATCTGTCCTGTCTATCTGTCTGTCCTATCTGTCTGTCTATCTGTCTGTCTATCTGCCTGTCTATCTGTCCTGTTCCCCTCTCTATCTGTCTGTCTATCTGTCTGTCCTATCTGTCTGTCTATCATGTCTGTCTATCTGTCTGTCTATCTGTCTGTCTATCTGTCTGTCTATCTGTCTGTCTATCTGTCTGTCTATCTGTCCGTCCTATCTGTCTGTCTATCTGTCTGTCCTATCTGTCTGTCCTATCTGTTGTCTATCTGTCTGTCTAATCTGTCTGTCTATCTGTCCTGTCTATCTGTCCTGTCTATCTGTCTGTCTATCTGTCTGTCTATCTGTACTGTCTAGCTGTCTGGTCTTCTGTCTGTCCTATCTGTCTGTCCTATCTGTCTGTCTATCTGTCTGTCTATCTGCTGTCTATCTGTCTGTCTATCTGTCTGTCTATCTGTCTGTCTATCTGTCTGTCTATCTAGTCTGTCTATCTGTCTGTCTATCTGTCTGTCTATCTGTCTGTCTATCTGTCTGTCTATCATCTGTCTCTGTCTGTGTCTATCGTCCTGCGTATCTGTCTGTCTACTGTCTGTCTATCCTGTCCTATCTGTCGATCTGTCCTGTCTATCTGTCTGTCTATCTGTCTGTCTATCTGTCTGTCTATCTGCTCTGTCTATTGTCTGTCTATCTGTCTGGCTATCTGTCCTTCCTATCTGCTGTCTATCTGCCTGTCTGTCTATCTGTCTGTCTATCTGTCTGTCCTATCTCTGCTATCTCTCTTCTATCTCTGTCTCTGTGCTATCTGTCTGTCTATCTGTCTGTTATCTGTCTGTCTATCTGTCTGTCTCTGTCTGTCTGTCTATCTGTCTGTCTATCTGTCTGTCTATCTGTCTGTTCTATCTGTCTGTCTACTGTCTGTCTATCTGTCTGTCTACTGTCTGTCTATCTGTCTGTCTATCTGTCTGTCCTATCTGTCTGTCTATCTGTCTGTCTATCTGTCTGGTCTATCTGTCCTGTCTATCTGTCTGACTATCTGTCTGTCCTATCTGTCTGTCTATCTGTCTGTCTATCTGTCTGTCTATCTGTCTGTCTATCTGTCTGTCTATCTGTCTGTCCTATCTGCTGTCTACTTGTCTGTCTATCTGTCCTGTCTATCTGTCTGTCTACTTCTCTTCTGTCTGTCTATCTGTCTGTCTATCTGTCTGTCTATCTGTCTGTCTATCTGTCTGTCTATCTGTCTGTCATCTGTCTGTCCTATCTGTCTGTCTATCTGTCTGTGTCTATCTGTCTGTCTATCTGTCTGTATATCTGTCTGTCTATCTGTCTGTCTATCTGTCTGTCTATCTGTCTGTCTATCTGTCTGTCTATCTGTCTGTCTATCTGTCTGTCTATCTGTCTGTCTATCTGTCTGTCTATCTGTCTATGTCTAATCTGTCTCTGTCTATCTGTCTGTCTATCTG
>JAXIVJ010014709.1:5000-33644 GCA_036785665.1 Chirona hameri
TTAAAGCGATACAGGCAAAATCGATTTCGAACTGACCGGTCTTGGCATGCTGAATGTCTTTAGGCCTTCCTATGCGCCTGGGCGGCGTAGTCAAAGAATACGGCACTGAACCTAAATACCGACGAAACTAACTGGTCTAGTGTTCAGGCATCCGTGCCAAGTCATACTAGCCATAGTCATAGTCATACTGCGTCGTACTGCGTCGTACTGCGTCGTACCGCGTCGTACTGCGTCGTACTGCGTCGTACTGCGTCGTACTGCGTCGTACTGCGTCGTACCGCGTCGTACCGCGTCGTACCGCGTCGTACTGCGTCGTACTGCGTCGTACTGCGTCGTACTGCGTCGTACTGCGTCGTACTGCGTCGTACTGCGTCGTACTGCGTCGCAGGCTGATGTTCCGTGTGACGGTGGCTGAGTCATCGTCCAGCACGGGAGCGCGGTGTAGAGATCAGCTCTCTCACATTGGTCATACCGCGCCCCGCGCTCGGCAGGTGTGGTGACGCCCACGGACACACCAACGATGACGGCGGGCTCCACCGCACCTGGCCGCGCCGACTCCGCCGCCGCCGCCGCCGCCGCCTGACCCAGCCTCGTGGGAAGCATTCCACCCTCCGGCGGCCCAGATCGACTGGAAATGAGCAGCCATTCGATCTCGTTTCATTCCGGCTTTATCACTTCCGGTGAGCGGCGATAATTTGCCGCGCCTGCAGTGGAGCGCGGAGAGCAGCGCAGGGATGCGGCGCGTCTGTGCCGGCCATCCCGGCCCATCTGCGGCACGTCACGCGACATACCGCTGGGTCGGGCCGCCCTGTGACGGTCGTGACGTGACCCGGTCTGCCCCCCCCCCCCCCGGCGGCGGCAGGTGGGTGCTCTCCGTGAGAGCGCCGGAAGCTGCACTTCCGGCCGGAAATCGACCCGACTGCGACCGATGTTGTGCCGTCACTGTGGCGGATGATCTCTGATGAACGTAAGGCAGACGCGGGCAGCAGGTGAACTCGTAACGTTAGGCAGACGCGGGCAGCAGGTGAACTCGTACCGTTAGGCAGACGCGGGCAGCAGGTGAACTCGTAACGTTAGGCAGACGCGGGCAGCAGGTGAACTCGTAACGTTAGGCAGACGCGGGCAGCAGGTGAACTCGTAACGTTAGGCAGACGCGGGCAGCAGGTGAACTGGTAACGTTAGGCAGACGCGGGCAGCAGGTGAACTCGTAACGTTAGGCAGACGCGGGCAGCAGGTGAACTCGTAACGTTAGGCAGACGCGGGCAGCAGGTGCACTCGTAACGTTAGGCAGACGCGGGCAGCAGGTGAACTGGTAACGTTAGGCAGACGCGGGCAGCAGGTGAACTGGTAACGTTAGGCAGACGCGGGCAGCAGGTGAACTCGTAACGTTAGGCAGACGCGGGCAGCAGGTGAACTGGTAACGTTAGGCAGACGCGGGCAGCAGGTGAACTCGTAACGTTAGGCAGACGCGGGCAGCAGGTGAACTCGTAACGTTAGGCAGACGCGGGCAGCAGGTGAACTCGTAACGTTAGGCAGACGCGGGCAGCAGGTGAACCCGTAACGTTAGGCAGACGCGGGCAGCAGGTGAACCCGTAACGTTAGGCAGACGTGGGCAGCATATGAACTCGTAACGTTAGGCAGACGCGGGCAGCAGGCGAACCCGTAACTTTAGGCAGACGCGGGCAGCAGGTGAACCCGTAACGTTAGGCAGACGCGGGCAGCAGGTGAACCCGTAACGTTAGGCAGACGCGGGCAGCAGATGGACCCGTAACGTTAGGCAGACGCGGGCAGCAGGTGAACTCGTAACGTTAGGCAGACGCGGGCAGCAGGCGAACCCGTAACTTTAGGCAGACGCGGGCAGCAGGTGAACTCGTAACGTTTGACAGACGCGGGCAGCAGGTGAACTCGTAACGTTAGGCAGACGCGGGCAGCAGGTGAACTCGTAACGCTAGGCAGACGCGGGCAGCAGGTGAACTCGTAACGTTGGACAGTCGCGGGCAGCAGGTGAACTGGTAACGTTGGGCAGACGCGGGCAGCAGGTGAACTCGTAACGTTAGGCAGACGCGGGCAGCAGGTGAACTCGTAACGTTAGGCAGACGCGGGCAGCAGGTGAACTGGTAACGTTGGGCAGACGCGGGCAACAGGTGAACTCGTAACCCAATGACGACAATGACGGGGCAGACGACACCGATAGGCACCGGCGGCTATCCCTCCCTGATAGGCACCGGCAGCTATCCCTCCCTGATAGGCACCGGCGGCTATTCCTCCCTGATAGGCACCGGCAGCTATCCCTCCCTGATAGGCACCGGTGGCTATCTCTCCCTGATAGGCACCGGCGGCTATACAGATACAGATATGTATTTCGGAACCTCCATAATATGGCTTTTGTGGAATCCACGTCATTACATTAATAATACAAAATAGGATACAAACAGTAAAACATACAGTGATGAAAAATACACACGGTAAAACAGAACACGCGGCAAAAAGAGTGGCAGGTGGCAACATAGGCCGCTCCCAGCCGCAGACACCGATCGCAATCTACGGTAAAATTCACGATTGACTATCGCCTAGCCTCCAGCGTAAGGTCGTTCCAGGCGCTCGTGGCTCGGTACACAAAGCTGCGCCGGGCGAATTCTGTCCGCACGCGGGGCAGCTCGAAGTGGCCGGCTTCAGTGCCGCGCGTGCGGCGAGCGGATACATCGGCGCGCCGCAACAATCGCTGTCGCAATAGTTCGGAGGCACTGGTGGATGTTGTGAGGTGGCGCATTGTGGCAATATCGCGTTCGGTGATCATTTCATCAACACTGGGCCACCCCAGTTCACGCAATGACGGACTGACATGGTCACGCCTGCCAAGTCCGGTCACGATGCGGACACCGAAGTTGATTCCCTTTTGTACACGCAGCTTCTGTGCTGCGGAACAGTTTCCCCACACCGTTATACAATAACGTATGTGGGGGAAGACGAGTGCCTCTATCAACAGCTGTCTGATGCATTTTGTGAGCTTATGTCTGATTCGCGCCAGACCCACCAGTACACAGTAGCAGCGCTGCACAACAGACGTAATGTGACAGTTCCATGTCAGATGTGAGTCGATGACGACACCAAGCACCTTGACGCTTTGTGAGGGCAAAATTTCATCATTACCAAAATGAACAGAGAAGTCTGAGATGACTTTTTGACGGCGAGATCTCAGGAGGAGCATCTTTGTTTTTGCCGGATTAATTTTTAGACGGTTCTGTGTGAACCACTTCAATGCTATGTCAAGAGAGCTTTCAACACGATTTTTCAGATCATGAACATTTGATGGGAAGTCAGCATCAATGAACTGGGCATCGTCAGCATACATCACGATCCTCCCGAATGGAAGATGCTGCGGCAAATCGTTGGTGAAGAGTAAAAACAGTACAGGCCCTAAAATGGACCCCTGGACCACCCCGTGCGTCACCTCCAGGGCACCACTACAGCCACCCCGCACAGTCTGGGTACGACCCCGCAGCCAGGCCGCGAACCATTCACGCTGGACACCATACCACTCTAGCTTGTCCAGGAGACGACCATGCTCGACACTGTCAAAGGCCTTAGACGTGTCAGTTGTGACGAGTGACGTCATCATGCCTTTATCAATGTTGTCTGTTGCATACGTGACAGTGTCGAGCAGGGCCGCCTCTGTGGACAGTCCCGGCCGGAAACCGTACTGCTGAGGACACAGTGCCGGTGCCGGTGCCTATCCCTCCCTGATAGGCACCGGCAGCTATCCCTCCCTGATAGGCACCGGCAGCTATCCCTCCCTCATAGGCACCGGCGGCTATCCCTCCCTGATAGGCACCGGCAGCTATCCCTCCCTGATAGGCACCGGCGGCTATACCTCTCTGATAGGCACCGGCAGCTATCCCTCCCTGATAGGCCCCGGCGGCTATCCCTCCCTGATAGGCACCGGCAGCTATCCCTCCCTGATAGGCACACCGGCGGCTATCCCTCCCTGATAGGCACCGGCGGTTATCCCTCCCTGATAGGCACCGGCAGCTATCCCTCCCTGATAGGCACCGGTGTCTATCCCTCCCTGATAGGCACCGGTGGCTATCCCTCCCTGATAGGCACCGGCAGTTATCCCTCCCTGATAGGCACCGGCAGCTATCTCTCCCTGATAGGCACCGGCGGCTATTCCTCCCTGATAGACACCGGCGGCTATCCCTCCCTGATAGACACCGGCGGCTATCCCTCCCTGATAGGCACCGGCGGCTATCCCTCCCTGATAGGCACCGGCGGCTATCCCTCCCTGATAGGCACACCGGCGGCTATCCCTCCCTGATAGACACCGGCGGCTATCCCTCCCTGATAGGCACCGGCAGCTATCCCTCCCTGATAGGCACCGGCGGCTATCCCTCCCTGAAGTCTGAACTGATCAGCCACGCGAGACGCTGTCTGTCGTCCCTCTCACATTACAAGCATCGTATAGGAATAATTGAATAATTGCTTTACTTGTTTTATTAACTTGCATTGTGTGATCCCCCCTGTTAGCTTAGGATGAGAACATGGGCGTCGCCACCACGGGGAGGCCTGGGGAGGGGCCGGGCCCCCCAGGATCGCTCCGGCCGGAGTCCGGCCCCCCAGATTCGCAGGATTTTATAATTATCCCTATGGGGCTGGTCCCCCAAACTCCTATCTTTTGTAATTTGGGCGTATCCTTCATAGGTAAAAAAGCCATTCACAAAACAAAACAATCATGGAAATTTCGGTACATTTGACCTCGTTTGACCTTGAAGATATTGACCCAAGGTCATAACAATTACACAAAAGAGAGTTCCCTTTGGGTACTTCCTACCCACCAAATTTCGTTGTTGTAGATTTCATAGGAGCCGATATCTCAAGGGGGCCGAATCGCCCCCTCCCCGGACAGATTTAGCGTAAAAAGGGCAGGATAGGGTTAAACCAGCTGAAATTGTTGCTTTCCTGCAGTTTGATTTCTCGTGATCGTTGCTTAGATTCCTCGTGGTAGCATTTTGGATCTGCATCCGATGACAAACACATAGGTTCGATTTCGCCCACCGTGGTAGTCACGATTGAAACGAGTGTTTAGCATGACTGAAGATATCGAAGCAAACAAAGTCGAATGAGCATTGGGCATTATTTTTTATTCATCGCCACCGCCACCGTTAACTAAAATGCACCTGAAAAATATGTTGCCGATGCGTTTCCCATGGCTGACGGCCGGAGTCGGCAAAATTTTGCCGACTCCGACGCTGACGCCGCCTCCGACTCCGACTCGACTCCGACTCCGACTCCGACTCCGACTCCGACTCCGACTCCGACTCCGACTCTGGCCGAAATCACCGACTCCGACCGACTCCGACTCCGACTCCGACTCCGACTCCGACTCCGACTCCGATTCCGACTCCGACTCCGACTCCGACTCCGACGCCGACGCCGACTCCAATTCCGACTCCGACGCCGACGCCGACTCCGACTCCGACTCTGGCCGAATCACCGACTCCGACCGACTCCGACTCCAACTCCGACTCCGCAGCCCTGGTTTCAACACATTCCGTGGTGCGTAGAACGATGACATTGCAGTTTTCTGGCCTACCCACGAATGATGTAATATACGGCGGCGTGAGCGTGTGCTTCCAAAGTTTTTGATCCACTCCGGTCGATTTCATCACTAACGTGGGTCGCGCTGCGGCGGCGGTGAGCGGGGTGCCCTAAAACTTAACTAGGGCGCGCGAGACCTGGCGCTTTGGTGGGCGGCCGAACGAAATAATACAACACGTATAGAGTTTGCAAGCGGTGTCATGACTTAAGTGCTTTGGCACTTTTACACCAATTGCTTGATTGTAATTTCTGCATTATTATGTGTATTATGAATACAATCTCACAAACAAACAAACAATACGCACACCACACATGGACGAGGAAGAAGCTTAACCTTCACTGATATCCCCGGCAAATATTGTTAGCTCGGTGAGATGTTAGAGGTTATTAGAGGATGGAGGCTCAGAGTTAGAGGTTATTGGAGGATAGAGGGTTAGAGTTAGAGGTTATTAGAGGATAGCGGGTTAGAGTAAGAGATTATTAGAGGATAAAGGCTCAGAGTTAGAGGTTATTAGAGGATAGAGGGTTAGAGTTAGAGATTATTAGAGGACAGAGGCTCAGAGTTAGAGGTTATTAGAGGATAGAGGGTTAGAGTTAGAGGTTATTAGAGGATAGAGGGTTAGAGTTAGAGGTTATTAGAGGATAGAGGCTCAGAGTTAGAGGTTATTAGAGGATAGAGGGTTAGAGTTAGAGATTATTAGAGGATAGAGGCTCAGAGTTAGAGGTTATTAGAGGATAGAGGGTTAGAGTTAGAGGTTATTAGAGGATAGAGGCTCAGAGTTAGAGGTTATTAGAGGATGGAGGGTTAGAGTTAGAGATTATTAGAGGATAGAGGCTCAGAGTTAGAGGTTATTAGAGGATAGAGGCTCAGAGTTAGAGGTTATTAGAGGATATAGGGCTAGAGTTAGAGGTTATTAGAGGATAGAGGCTCAGAGTTAGAGGTTATTAGGGGATAGAGGGTTAGAGTTAGAGGTTATTAGAGGATAGAGGGTCGGAGTTAGAGGTTATTAGAGGATAGAGGGTTAGAGTTAGAGGTTATTAGAGGATAGAGGGTCGGAGTTAGATGTTATTAGAGGATAGAGGGTTAGAGTTAGAGGTTATTAGAGGATAGAGGCTCAGAGTTAGAGGTTATTATGGGATAGAGGGTTAGAATTAGAGGTTATTAGAGGATATAGGGTTAAAGTTAGAGGTTATTAGAAAATAGAGGGTTAGAGTTAGAGGTTATTAGAGGATAGAGGGTCGGAGTTAGAGGTTATTAGAGGATAGAGGGTTAGAGTTAGAGGTTATTAGAGGATAGAGGGTCGGAGTTAGAGGTTATTAGAGGATAGAGGCTCAGAGTTAGAGGTTATTAGGGGATAGAGGGTTAGAGTTAGAGGTTATTAGAGGATATAGGGTTAAAGTTAGAGGTTATTAGAAGATAGAGGGTTATAGTTAGAGGTTATTAGAGGATAGAGGGTCGGAGTTAGAGGTTATTAGAGGATAGAGGGTTAGAGTTAGATGTTATTAGAGGATAGAGGGTCGGAGTTAGAGGTTATTAGAGGATAGAGGGTTAGAGTTAGAGATTATTAGAGGATAGAGGGTCAGAGTTAGAGGTTATTAGAGGTAGAGGGTTAGAGTTATAGATTATTAGAGGATAGAGGGTCAGAGTTAGATATTATTAGAGGATAGAGGGTCAGAGTTAGAGGTTATTAGAGGATAGAGGGTCAGAGTTAGAGATTATTAGAGGATAGAGGGGCGGAGTTAGAGGTTATTAGAGGATAGAGGGTTAGAGTTAGAGGTTATTAGAAAACAGAGGGTTAGAGTTAGAGATTATTAGAGGATAGAGGGTCAGAGTTAGAGGTTATTAGAGGATAGAGGGTTAGAGTTAGAGGTTATTAGAAAACAGAGGGTTAGAGTTAGAGGTTATTAGGGGATAGAATGTTAGAGTTAGAGGTTATTAGAGGATATATGGTTATAGTTATAGGTTATTCGAGGATAGAGGGTTAGTTAGAGGTTATTAGAGGTTATTAGAGGATAGAGGGTTAGAGTTAGATGTTAGTAGAGGATATACGGTTAAAGTTAGAGGTTATTAGAGGATAGAGGATTATAGTTAGAGGTTAGAGGATAGATGGGTAGTTAGAGGTTATTAGAGGTTATTAGAGGTTATTAGATGATATAGGGTTAGAGTTAGAGGTTATAGGATAGAGGGTTAGAGTTAGAGGTTATTAGAGGATAGCGGGTTAGAGTTAGAGGTTATTAGAAGATAGAGGGTTAGAGTTAGATATTATTAGAGGATATAGGGTTAGAGTTAGAGGTTATTAGAAGATAGAGGGTTAGAGTTAGATATTATTAGAGGATAGAGGGTTAGAGTTAGATATTATTAGAGGATAGAGGGTTAGAATTAGAGGTTATTAGAGGATAGAGGGTTAGAATTAGAGGTTATTAGAGGATAGAGGGTTAGAGTTAGAGGTTATTAGAGGATAGAGGGTTAGAGTTAGATAATAGAGACGGTGATGAGCAGAAGCAAGAAGTGAGTAGCGGGCCCGCTGTGCTCCTCCAGCCCACTTCGCAACGAAGCAGTATCTGAGCCGGATAACCAGTGTTCCAATACTGTTTGCCTGCGCTGACGGTCGCCTTTCGTTGCCCCTATATGACCATATCTGCCAGTCTAATGGCACTTCTGGGAATTAATCGACCGTGTTGATAGTCCATTGTTGAGTATGACACATAACAGCACCTTCCCTGTGCCTGATAGCCATCTTGCTTCGCCTTCCCACAGTGGCGGCATCGCAGCGCAGTTGGCAGCGCAGTTGGCAGCATGCTCTTCTACACTCCTCAGCATTCCCCTCCTCCTTTTCAGCACTTGACCAAATACTCTACAGACATCTGTCCTTAAGTACCCGCATTCCAAAGGAAACTCTTCATCCACAAATACCTCTTCATCGCAAACTTTTCCCTCCAATCTCGATCTGGCCCTCCGTTTTCCACATTCCATAGCTCCAGGGAGCTTTCCAGTCTGCTGTGTTACGAGAGAGGCCTCCTTTCCGCCGCGACCACCTGCCGACTTTGGTCGCTCCCACAGCCCGCGTGCAGGCCTCTGAGACCCTTCAACTGACTCTTGCAGCAGCTGACTCCAGCCTGTCGTTGCCGCTTCCTGAACCTCTCAGAGCCTCCCGGGTCCCCGGGCCCCCGGGCCCCCGGGGTCGGCGTCCCACAGTCTGCTCCGCCTGAGGAACAAAGGACTCTGTCTGCTGATCGCCTCTGTCGCAACAGATGGTGTCTCCGCCAGTTAACAGGCGCGCAGAGCCGGCACCGACGCCGCCGAGCCATCAATTCTGCCCCGCCGCCGCCGCCGCCGCCACCGCCACCGCCACTGCCGCCGCCACCGCCGCCGACGGGGCTAAGTTGGCATGACTAGATTCGCCTGAGGCGACACGTCAGGGGAGCAGAGGCAACACCGCCGCCGGGGCGCCCCCGGGCTGCCCCCGGGGACTGGGCCGAGTCAATGACAGCACCATCTGTCCTTAGGCCCGGCCGGGTGGGACCGTGTCTGTGGCTAGCTGCCGAGTGTCGGCCGTGATACATTTCCAACACAGTGACTGTAAATACACATTATGCCATAATATTGGATAAATACGAACAGCAGACGTAGCTTATTCATCGAGAAAGCCAAAGAAGGCACAGTTCCTACCAAAAGAGGCATTAGCTATCCTATATTTATTACCAAGCTCCTTGGTGTCTTTTTACGGACTCATTGAAGTTAACAAAATAGATATTTATGTGATAGTCTGGTGCATATTACATAGGCATTTTCGGAAAGGGTAAATACCAGGCCGTTGTTTCAGCCTATTTTTTTTTTAGAAAGGACGTTTTATGACTCACAGAAGGATATATGTTTGCATTATGTACCATGATTATTGATTATATTACATCATAATTTATCATTATATATGCACCATTACAATTTTGCCATCTTCGACTCCTGACATAAAAGTCGGAGTCGCACCGTGGCCGGCCTCGCAACCTTGAGCATACTACTATCCTCCCTTTACAAATTTAAATCACACGAGGGCTCCCGTCCATTTCAAATTCCTTGGCCGGCGTCGCGTGCCGCCTGCCGTCGCAGGTGACTCGATAATACAGCACTGCAGACTTTCGCCGCTTGCCGACCGAGAGTTTCGGAATGTTGTACCGAGGTCCGAGTTCACCTGGCACATTTCTTATAAACAATGCAGGAGTTCATATCATGCATATGAATAATAGCGCCATAACGTCCTTTACTGCATGAGCTTGGTCTCGTCGCTGTCCAGATTATCGAGTAACAACGGCACACACGATCGGAATGTCCTACGCCACAAATAATTTAAACGTCTTCCCCTCAAGGGCGCTGAATGGACTCGTCTGCCACGCGCCGACACTGCCAACCGTCTCCGTGGGAAAAGACAAGACCGAGTGAATGATCTCAAAGGCCCGGCCATGCCAGCTCAGTCGGAGATGAAAGAGCCGGCGGCCGACCGTTGGCGGCGGCGGCCTCGTCTGACACAAGACGCGTGCGATATCTTTGAACACCTGCGGCGAAGGCCGGCACAGCTGCTAACGGCGCCAACACAGGAAGAAGGGCTCGACAGACGGCGCCGCCACCTGGACACGGCCGACGGTTGGTGAGGAGAAGGTTAGCCGTTAGTTCTTGAGAAGGACGGTGCACAAAAGCTTGGGTTTTGAAAATTTGTGGTGGTTTTGATTAGAAAGGGCTGGAATAGTTGAGGAATGAAGAAGGATAGTTGAGGACTGAGAGGATGGCTTAGCATCGGTGAGTGCATACCACTGTAATGATGTGTTATTTTGAAAGTGTATGTAGCAGAATATGGCTTGGTTCGGATCGTGGTATCATGGTACTAATTAAATTGGAAGGTTTACTTACAATATTATTGGCGCTGTTCATGTGCTACAAATCCCCCCCCCCCAAATGTGACTAAAATCATGCATTGCCGTTAATTTCTTCAATATACTTGTAACATCTTAAGTCTAAGGTCTTAGGTCTAAAGTCTCCCTGGATGTAACGAATAGGTAATAATAATTAGGCATGGCTGACCATCGCTGGATTAATTGCAATGAGTAACACAAATGACTGTGTATTATCGACTGTGGACGACGGAGGGTTTGGTGAATACTAGGTAGTAGGTCGTATTTTCTCTTGGCACCTGATGGGCTTGGTGGGCTAAGAATTTAAATGTCTTACACCCCTAGCCCCCGGCGGCCCCACCTGGCCACAGGAACCTCCAGGTGTGAGTCTCACGTGGCACCGGAAGGTAATGATAATTAGGAGATCCTCCTACCTCCCCATCGTCTCCCGCACACCTGGAGACCTGAGGGTCGCTAGATTAGCCTCTGTGGCTTCCTCAGCAGGAGTTTAAATTACTTTTAATGAACTGGATCTAATGCATCTACACACAGCTACCTTTGAACAGCTGTACCTTGGTATAATCGCCAGCCCGTACCGCCTTGGTCATTCACCCGAAGATGACGAACGGTATGCCACACTTCATACGACATCTGTGGGTAGGTTACTGATGACACTATCCTGGAGTATATGGCACACTTCATACGACATCCGTGGGTAGGTTACTGATGACACTATCCTCGAGTATATGACACACTTCATACGACATCCGTGGGTAGGTTACTGATGACACTATCCTCGAGTATATGGCACACTTCATACGACATCCGTGGGTAGGTTACTGATGACACTATCCTCGAGTATATGACACACTTCATACGACATCCGTGGGTAGGTTACTGATGACACTATCCTCGAGTATATGACACACTTCATACGACATCCGTGGGTAGGTTACTGATGACACTATCCTCGAGTATATGGCACACTTCATACGACATCCGTGGGTAGGTTACTGATGACACTATCCTCGAGTATATGACACACTTCATACGACATCCGTGGGTAGGTTACTGATGACACTATCCTCGAGTATATGGCACACTTCATACGACATCCGTGGGTAGGTTACTGATGACACTATCCTCGAGTATATGCCACACTTCATACGACATCCGTGGGTAGGTTACTGATGACATTATCCTGGAGTATATGACACACTTCATACGACATCCGTGGGTAGGTTACTGATGACACTATCCTCGAGTATATGGCACACTTCATACGACATCCGTGGGTAGGTTACTGATGACACTATCCTCGAGTATATGGCACACTTCATACGACATCCGTGGGTAGGTTACTGATGGCATTATCCTCGAGTATATGACACACTTCATACGACATCCGTGGGTAGGTTACTGATGACACTATCCTCGAGTATATGGCACACTTCATGCGACATCCGTGGGTAGGTTACTGATGACACTATCCTCGAGTATATGACACACTTCATACGACATCCGTGGGTAGGTTACTGATGGCATTATCCTCGAGTATATGACACACTTCATACGACATCCGTGGGTAGGTTACTGATGACACTATCCTCGAGTATATGGCACACTTCATACGACATCCGTGGGTAGGTTACTGATGACACTATCCTCGAGTATATGGCACACTTCATGCGACATCCGTGGGTAGGTTACTGATGACACTATCCTCGAGTATATGGCACACTTCATACGACATCTGTGGGTAGGTTACTGATGACACTATCCTGGAGTATATGACACACTTCATGCGACATCCGTGGGTAGGTTACTGATGACACTATCCTCGAGTATATGGCACACTTCATACGACATCCGTGGGTAGGTTACTGATGACACTATCCTCGAGTATATGGCACACTTCATACGACATCCGTGGGTAGGTTACTGATGACACTATCCTCGAGTATATGGCACACTTCATACGACATCCGTGGGTAGGTTACTGATGACACTATCCTCGAGTATATGACACACTTCATGCGACATCCGTGGGTAGGTTACTGATGACACTATCCTCGAGTATATGGCACACTTCATACGACATCCGTGGGTAGGTTACTGATGACACTATCCTCGAGTATATGGCACACTTCATACGACATCCGTGGGTAGGTTACTGATGACACTATCCTCGAGTATATGGCACACTTCATACGACATCCGTGGGTAGGTTACTGATGACACTATCCTCGAGTATATGACACACTTCATACGACATCCGTGGGTAGGTTACTGATGACACTATCCTCGAGTATATGGCACACTTCATGCGACATCCGTGGGTAGGTTACTGATGACACTATCCTGGAGTATATGGCACACTTCATACGACATCCGTGGGTAGGTTACTGATGACACTATCCTCGAGTATATGGCACACTTCATACGACATCCGTGGGTAGGTTTCTGATGACACTATCCTGGTAGTCTGAAAATAACCCAGGATAATGAGCGTAAATTCAAAACGCGCTATCTCACCAGGTAATCAGCCGTCTTCATTAAGCGCGTGTCATCAGTCAAAAAGACTCATTATCCTCGCGCAAGTCGTCCAACGGCTGGTGGCACCTGTAGACGCGAGGGGCCGTTTAAACTTCGGCGACTCCCGGGGTCTTTAAACGCTGAGCGGTGTCGCACCAGCTGCCTCAGGCGTCTCCAGGTGTGCGGACGCCGTCGGCGAGGGACGCGTCGCCTGCCGACCCTCCCCACTGCCCCCTCCCCTCCCTCCCGCCGGCGCCGTCTGCCGATACACCTGGACACCTCGACGGCGGCTGAGGCCGGCGCCGGCTGTAGCGTTTTATTGGTGGTTATCGGCGCTCCAACGGCGATAAATATATCGGGCGTTGGGTGTACGTGTAAACCGATGGGCACGTGCTGCTGGTGGACCGGTGGGAAGAAGAAATAACTGATATTGATTTGCATACTGCGATGGTTTAACTATACTTACCAATTATATTTGTCTTACGTTGTAATGTTTTTACGAACACAGATGATAAACTTTAAATAATTGAAGGCTTGAATAGGTCAGGCAAAGACAACCTTTAAATACAACGTAATCATTTTCAGAAAACATTACGCCAACTCATTCCAGGTGAGTGTGTGCATTTCTTAAATATTATCTCCTGGGTGGCGCTTACTCCAACGTCTTACACTGTTGACTCTGGTATATTTAGGCTCATATGATTATGCGTTTCTAGAAAAAGACGAACTTCCAAACTGATCTGACACGATGATGTCATCATCAGGCACGTGGCCAGGATTTCGTCCGGGGGGGGGGGGGGGCGGCGCCTCGAAAGGACCCCCTTCCCGAGCGTTGAAAGGGCCCCTTCCCAAGCGTTGAAAGGGCCAAACAAAACAGATGAAAAGGCACGTTACACGGATGGAAAATGCAGTATGACAGGTATGACATGAGCCATACCAACTTTTAGGAGCTGCAGTTAGCGAACTGACATATTAACTTTGGAACCAGCGACACCAATTTGTAATCAGCTATACCAACTTGGAATATTTGTTTAAGGTCAAGACCTGGAACTCTTAAACAAATTACGCCGCGGAGCGGCGAGAAAATTTCGAGTCTTATGCCCTGGATATGTATTCTCATCAATGCGTCACATTTCGTGTGGCGCGGACCTCTAAAAATGTTATTGTGCGTTTAAAAGTGCGGGAAAAAGTGCTTAAGTGAACTATTTTGTCCAATTATATAGGAAAGTAGCAACATAACACAGAAATGCGCCGAGAAACGGCCAGTTTTTTCTTCTTTTAACCCGCATATAATTGAATGTGTAGTTAAATTGCGCCGCGGAGCGGCGCAAATGTTTTGAGTTTTATTCCCTGGACAACTGCATTCTTACTGTTGAAAGGTCCAGGGTCCCTTCAGATCGTCTAGGGGCCCCTCCGACCTTTTCAACGCCCTTCTGACCTGTTCAGGGACTCATCTGGGATCCGCGAAAAGACATGATGTGGAGTGGGTGATATATATTAAATACAAAGAGGGCTTACTCTACAAGAACAGTTTAAATCACAGCTTGCGGGTATATTGTAACACCCTTCGTTAGCGATTAAAGGGAATGTTTCACCTTTCTGAAAGTTGTCAAATATTCGCTGGTTGTAGTAGAAAATATGAAGTAAGTGCTGCTGAAAACGATGGTGATATTTTTTCACTCGAAAAGTCACTTAACTTTATACAAATGAAGTTTTTACATTTGGGTAAATGACGTCATTATTGAGCTTTAGACCGCCGCTGATTGGCTGACAAAGTGGGATTGGCTGAAAAAGTGGCTGTCAGTCAATCATCGGCTGCACCAGCCTAGAGTCATTTTGCAAATGGTAAATTAAATTGCTTAAAAACGGTTAAGTTTTGGGAAAAATGACCTTAGTAATTTAGACATTTCAATACCGGCCCAAGATAATGGCTATCTCAGTTTAAAACTAATACAAAGGTGAAATATTCCCTTTAAGAGGCATTCGGTAACATGTCATTGCTCGTCTTAAAGACGAGCAATGACCTGTTACCAAATGCCTCTTAATCTAATCGCTGACGAAGGGTGTTACAATATACCCGAAAGCTCCGATTTTAATCTTTTTCTTGTGGAGTAAGTCCTCTTTGTATTTAATCTTCATCTGGGATCTCTACGTGATTTGGGCCCTTCCGGTCTGACCAGGGACTCATCTGACCTTCCAAGAAGCCCCTCTTGTGTGTCAAGGGGCCCATTTGGCCTGTTCAGAGGTGCTTCCAACCTGGCCAGGGACTGAACTGGCTGCTTTGTCACCCCCGACCCGACCCGACATGCTCAGGGGCCCCTCCAGTCTGGCTAGGAAATTATCCGGCATGTTCAAGGGCCCTTCCGATCGGCCCAGGGACCGTTTCGGTCTAGCCAGGGGCTCCTCTGACTTGCCCAGGAGCCCCTCCGATCTGCCCAGCCACTCTTCTGGTTGGACTGCTCTGGCTGCTTTGTCGCCCTGCCGACATGCTCAAGGGGCCCTCCGACCTACCCTAGGGCCCTTCCGTGCTGGCTAGGGCCCAATTCGGCATGTTCAAGGGCCCTTCTTACCCGCCCATGGACCCTTTTGGTCTGGGCAGGGGCCCCTCCGATCTGTACAGGAGCCCTCTGGTCTCCCCAAGGGTCCTCTAGCCTTCTAAGGGGCCCTTCCAACCTGGCAAGGGACTGCGCTGGCTGCTTTGTCGCCTTGCGACATACTCTGGCATCTGATGACCCTCCGACCTGCCCTGGGGGCCCTCCGTGCTGACTAGGGGCCCATTGGGCATGTTCAGGGGCCATTCTGACCCACTTAGGGGCTCTTTCGGTCTGGTCAGGGGCCCCTCTGACCTGCACAGGGGCCCTTTAAACTTCGCAGGGGCCCTCTGGTCCAAGGGGCCTCCAACCTGCTCAGGGCCCTTATGACCTGGCAAGGGACTGTGCTGGCTGCTTTGTCACCCTGCCGACATGCTCAGGGGCCTCTCGACCTGCCCGGAGGCCCCTCTGTGCTGGCTATGGGCCCATTACACGTGTTCAGGGGGCCCTCCGACCCACTCAGGGGCCCTTTCGGTTTGTCCAGGGGCCCCTCTGACATCCACAGGGCTCTTTTGAACGTCCAAGGGGCCCTCTGGTCTTTCAGAGAGGGTCCTGGTGGCCCTAAAGGGCTTCTGAAGTGCTCTAAACTCTCTAAAGACAACGCTTCGCGCGGTAAAGGGCCCTCCGCCGCCGAGAAGGGTCCTCCTGGCCTCCGGGAGGGGGGGGGGGGGGGGGCGCACTTGCCCCCCCCCCCTTGGCCACGTTCCTGGTCGTCATCGGAAAGGTGTTATGTGCCTGTTAACCTGTAGAGTTTGCTGAGTAAAATTGTATTATTGATCATCATCATCATAGCCGGGACCGGGATAAACCGGATAAACCGGGATATCGCTTTATGTTCCAAGTTATATATTCCCATTATATTATCCTGTTAAGATGCTTGATGGATGCTCAGTTCTCGTTTGAAAGGTTAAGATGGGATGAAAAGTAGCACATGTAGTAGACCATTAGACATGCGTACAGCGAGTAGTTATTACGAGCGAGCGCGAAGTGCTCGCTCGTCTTTCCGTGGTATATGGGACAAATCTGAATATGAGCGGCCCGGCCTGACCAGACCCGATCCGGCCCGGCCCGGCCCGTGGCGACGCTTTTGACAAGCTAATATCTCTGCAACCACACGTCTGATTGACAAGCTGACTTCTTTGCTGAGCAGCCCCATCCAACCTACCCTGTTTGAGACCGGTGCCGACTCATGTGGGTGACTACCACTTCGCGTGGCGCGTGCCGCGTGAGGGGTGTTGGAAGGTGTTTCCTCGCAATAACTCCGCAACAGCTGAGCTGATTGTGTTGAAATTTGATGTGTGGTTAGAGACCCCTCAGCCACCACTTTCCCACAAAGTTATTGGTGGAGTGCCTCTGTACGTGCGCACGTGCACACCCCTATTCTATATCTCAGGAACGGCTGAGCCGATTGTCTTTAAATTTGGTGTGTGTTCAGGGACCCCTCAGCCGCCGCTTTCCCACAAGTCAGGGATGGGGTGCATCTGCACGTGCGCACGTGCGCACCCCTATTCTATATCGCAGGAATGGCTGAGCCGATTGTGTTCAAATTTGGTGTGTGGTTAGGGACCTCTCAGCCGCTACTTTCCCACAAGGTAGGGGTGGGGTTCCTCTGCACGTGCGCACGTGCACACCCCTATTCTATATCGCAGGAACGGCTGAACCGATTGTGTTCAAATTTTGTGCGTGGTTAGGAACCTCTCAGCCGCCACTTTTCCATAAGTCAGGGGTGGGGTGCTTCTGCACGTGCGCACGTGCGGACTCTTTTTGGCCTCACTGGTTCATACAAGCCATAATGGAATATTAACTACGAAGATATTGAAAAATGCCAAAATAGGAACGCTGCATTATAATAGTCATGTTTGTATTATTGTAAAGCAATTGAACAAATTATTATTTTAAAGATTTTTATTTGACCTTACAAAGCTTGAGTTTATGATTTAATGTTTTGTCATTTACATATACAAAACATGAAATCATCAACTCAACTTTTGTAAGGTCAAATAAAAATCTGAAAAATATTAATTATTCCAATGTCTTACATAACCACATCGTTAAGAAGACTAAAATAATTGAAGAACGCAAAAAAATACATTAAAAACATTAATTAGGCATTATTTCCTGAGATATTGCTGACTCAAGCACATGTTGATGCTCTTCTTCGTTTTCCCGGAAAAGGCACTGTCGTCTCGTTAAGACCGTCCGCCAGTTGAACCACGCCGTCTCCAACGACGATAAATGAGACCCTCCTGTCCGTTTGAATGGCCCGCCTCCCAACGGTTTCTGTCACCTGTACCTGTGTGGCGAAGGAGGCCCGAATTTAAACTCAGCTCTACACTAGGATCTTTAAACACGCCGTGCGATTCTCTCCAGGTGTCGGTGGCCGTCTCTCCAGGTGCAGCCGTCTCCTGCGACGCCCCGCGTCATTCACCCCCCCCCCTCCCCCTCCGGCGGTGCACCTGGAGGCAAACCGTCCGATAAGCCACGAGCGACACGGCGCGGCGCGGCGTCAGACTCATTCTGGGCACGTGCACCTGGCCTGCGGCGTCCCCGGGGCGGCGGCGGCGGCGGCGGCGGCAGTGGCGGCGGCGGCACCGCCTCGCCACGGACCGAAATTAGACGGCAGCTGCCCCCGGTCCGACCCCCTCACCTGCGGGTCACGGCCCGCTGACCCCGCGGCCTGTCCCCCGCGGCCACTGAGGAGAGACAGAGGCAGGGAGCGCCGCACGTGTCCGGCGCTCTGTAATTGGCGGCCGGGTGACCGGAAAGGAAGTGGGGCTCGTGCCGGCGCGGAAGTGGTGTTGCTTGTGTGGCCGCCACGCCGCCGCCGCCGCCGCACGCCAGCACAGCAGTGGACACTGATTACAGATATTGGCGACTGTCAGGGCTGTCAGGGCTGAGGTCCACCATGGGTCGTCATTATAGGGCTGCCTGGGTGGAAAGGGTAGGGTTATCATGGCCGGCGGCTGGCTTAACAGGCAGAAGAGGAAAGACAAGATTTCACCGTCGTTTCAGTTTCGGACAAATGACCTTTTCTCCTAGGTAACGGGAATGTATATTATGTCATAACTAAAAGGAGCTATGCACGACATACTGCTCTGTGAAAACGCTCTCCTGCTGTTTCCGTCCACTGCTCCGTGGCCGATGTCGGAACAGCTGGTCTCGCCGCCGTCGCAGCACTTCTCCTCACACCTGAGTTCACCGGGAGCGGCTCTGTCGGTCACCTGAGTTCACCGGGAGCGGCTCTGTCGGTCACCTGAGTTCACCGGGAGCGGCTCTGTCGGTCACCTGAGTTCACCGGGAGCGGCTCTGTCGGTCACCTGTATTTCACCGGGAGCGGCTCTGTCGATCACCTGAGTTCACCGGGAGCGGCTCTGTCGGTCACCTGAGTTCACCGGGAGCGACTCTGTCGGTCACCTGTATTTCACCGGGAGCGGCTCTGACGGTCACCTGAGTTCACCGGGAGCGGCTCTGTCGGTCACCTGAGTTCACCGGGAGCGGCTCTGTCGGTCACCTGAGTTCACCGGGAGCGGTTTTGTCGGTCGGACATCCGGCATCTAGGCTCCCCCACCGCCGGAGATAACCAGCCCGCTCCGAACCACCGGAAATGATCTCCATCGCTGCCCCGGCCGGCACTCAGGGGGGGGGGGGGGGTCTGATGGCGGGCCTCTCTTCCCAGAGGTGGTGCGCTGCTCCAGCACCGCCGCTCCAGTGGTGGGTGCCGTCTGATAGCCGTCAGGGCCGCTCTCGTCACGCCGCCCGGGGCGACTGCCGACCCGCCGACCCGCCGCGCAGGAACTAATGACCCGCCGCGTGACCGGCACATCTCCCGCCGCTTTGTCCGGGCTCCGCCTGCTGCCGGTGCTCGGGGAGGGAACGAACCCAGCGTCCCTCTGTGTCTACCGCGGAGACCGCCGAGCCCCTCCCCTCTCTGCCGCCTCCGCCGCCGCCGCCGCCGCCGCCGCCGCCGCCTCCGCCCCGCCGTCGCCGCCCTCAGGCAGTCTCCGGGGCCCTCCGAGCGTCGCGTGGCGACGGCCGGTGTCTCGCGATCTCCGCAGGTGCAGGTATGTGAACTATGCGCAGCTGGCGACGTTTAAAGGGGACGCCGCCGACGCCGCCGTCTCGCCGCCGGTTAAAGAGACGCTAGTCTAGGGAGTACCGGCGGTGGTTTTCGAGGGGCCGTTCCGGAGGCCAGGTGCTCCCCCGGCATAACGCCTCAAGGCAGGACGCTGGACAGAGCGCCCGGTGATTTAAAACCGGGTTCCAGGTGATTGGGGTTAACCGAGGGGTGGGAAGGAAATGTGCTGGGTGGTTAGAAGGTGTTTCTGACTAATTGGGCAGTCTAGCAGCTCGACACGTTAATTGACTTGAGGGTGTGAAGATATTATTTTTATTTTTCGAGCAATGAAAGGACTTGAATACTGAATAGTGGAATTCTACGCATTACGTTGAAAGAAGAGCATCAGTTAAAAATGTCAGAGCATGAACTACGAAAAAGTATGCACAATATTAAAGTTATGAGCACGTTGTGCGCGTAAAGCCCAGGCTACACTATGCGTGATTTCCTGAAAATCACGTGCGTGTTATCCGTGTTGTCGGGATTTGCGTGACGGAGCAAGTTCAGCTGATAGTAAATGCATTGGGTGAGCTACACTGGCACATCACGCAGATCCCGGATGAAACGTCAAGGAAATTGCGCAGACACGTCACGGACGGAACGATGAAAAGTTCAAAATTCTGAACTTGTCTTGTTTTCCGTGATTGCGTGTTACAGGGTGTTTATCATTTTGCTTGATTTCGCGTATTGTAGTGAATAATAGACCTAACCTTGTATAATGTGTGCTGAGTATCGTGGCGGAAGATGAATGGAGAAGCGTTTGAGCAAATTGTGAGTATTGCAACTTGTGTTGAATGTGATAGATATTTATGCAGTGGTTTATCCATTTTAAAAATGCAGTGGTTTATCCATTTTTCTTGCGTGATTTGCGTGACCGGCAGATCCCGGACGTCAAGGAAGTTCTGCAAACACGGAGAACACGCGCGTGATTTCCTGGACAATCACACATAGTGTAGCCTGGGCTTAAAGCACGATCATACATCGATATGTTCTATGTCAAATAGCACAGGATATACCTACCCCACTACTATTCGGCCTGCCGTTATCTCCAATAGGTCGACCTCGCCGGTCCGAATTTAATTCAGTTCAATCCGAATCCATTTTAGTTGCCAAAATTACGCCACATTGGTCGTTTAGTTTTGTAAGTTCATGATTGGATAATCGTACAATTGCAAGCACAACTAGATTACTTGCATGTACAATGATAATTGTAAAACATCAATCCATTGTTCAGTTCGAGCCACGTCCCGTACCCACCGATGGCTCGTACCCCCTGCTGTCCTGGGCAGGGGAGGGAAGGGGAGGGGAGGGGAGGGGAAGTGTCAGATGGGCGTCACCTCGCGTTGCGCTTCGGACGTGGCGGGCCACACCTCCTGACTGATGGGCGCCCGACGTGTCGTGAACCCCATCAGCCGACCGACCGACCGACCGACCGAACGACCGACCGACCGACCGACCGGTGTCGCCCGTCAGCTGGTGGAGGAGACGAGCTGCCGGTGACCGGGGCTGACCTACAGGGTAGAACCTATCGGTCAGCTGATGGAGACGAGCTGCCGGTGACCCGGGCTGAACCCACAGGGTAGAACCCATCGGTCGCCTGGTGGTATATGAACTGAGCTCGCACTTATCGCCTGATGGTATGAACTGAGCCAGTGGCGGATCCAGGGGGGGGGGGGGTCATGGGGGTCATGCCCCCCTTCTTGGGCCATGGGGGCACCACCGCGCCGTGGGGCCATTCAGTGTTCTTTGAACCAAGGGCAGGCACCACCGCGCCGGTGTACCAGGGGCACCACCGCGCCGGTGAACCAAGGGCACCACCGCGCCGGTAGACGGCACTGTGGGTCGAGGGGAGACACCGGGGAACTGTGCCTCCTTGAATCCAGGAGGGAAAACAATGGTCTGGTGCCGCCATGAAATCACAAGCATTAGTCGCTGGAGAAGAAAAAAATCGCGAAATGATGCTAAATTAAAATTGCTAAATTATGCTAAAAAATGTCCCTTCATGCATCTCGTCCCTTGGGCTATGAAGGGGCACCAACGTGCCTTTATACCAGAGGCAACAACGTATCGGACTCGAGAGGCCCTGAGGGCCCCCTTGGGCTCATACATATAGATTATAGAACCTTTCGATTTCTAAGGCCTAGGCCTAGGGCCAGACAAAAACAAAATAAAGCAAAAAATTCCGCGGCGTTACGCGGCGCAAATCAATCAGTGTTCTTTTCCAGTACAAAAGAGTCTAATAACTGTACACACTGGCGGCCGCAGGGGGGGGGGAAGATATGGGCCATGGCCCCACTTTTGGCCTTAAATGGGGGGGGGGGGGGCAACATGTCTTTTGACACCACCTTTTCCTCCAGACATATCATCTCGTTTTGACCCTGCATGCTGGTTCCAATAGCACAAACTAGTTCTCCAACCCGCTCAAAACCTCACATTTTGGCACCGCTTCGCGGCGCAATAATAGTTTATCGCATGCATAAGATTTACTGCTAGTAAAAAACGGCCTCCAGCCTCCCCCTGATCACGAACCTCGACTTCCCTCTTGGTCAATTCTTCATCAGCCGTCTGGGGCCGCCCTTTACTGTACAAATAATATATTTTAGCACCATCCGCAGCACTTTAAATGATAGAAAGAGTACGACTGATATTACAAATACCTATATAGCCAACGTTGTCAATTAAAAAAAATGCTGAAATAGGGGCACCCTCAAAATATAGTGGACGAAATCCATTCAGTGTTCAGATTTGGGTATAGGTAGGGGCACCACTGCAATTGATGACTCCCCTCCCCTTGAAGATTTTCTGGATCCGCCCCTGCACTGAGCTCGCATTTATCGCCTGGTGGTATGAACTGAGCTCACATTTATCGCCTGGTGGTATGAACTGAGCTCACATTTATCGCCTGGTGGTATGAACTGAGCTCACATTTATCGCCTGGTGGTATGAACTGAGCTCACATTTATCGCCTGGTGGCATGAACTGAGCTCACATTTATCGCCTGGTGGTATGAACTGAGCTCACATTTATCGCCTGGTGGTATGAACTGAGCTCACATTTATCGCCTGGTGGTATGAACTGAGCTCGCATTTATCGCCTGGTGGTATGAACTGAGCTCACATTTATCGCCTGGTGGTATGAACTGAGCTCACATTTATCGCCTGGTGGTATGAACTGAGCTCGCATTTATCGCCTGGTGGTATGAACTGAGCTCACATTTATCGCCTGGTGGTATGAACTGAGCTCGCATTTATCGCCTGGTGGTATGCACTGAGCTCACATTTATCGCCTGGTGGTATGAACTGAGCTCACATTTATCGCCTGGTGGTATGAACTGAGCTCACATTTATCGCCTGGTGGTATGAACTGAGCTCGCATTTATCGCCTGGTGGTATGAACTGAGCTCACATTTATCGCCTGGTGGTATGAACTGAGCTCGCATTTATCGCCTGGTGGTATGAACTGAGCTCACATTTATCGCCTGGTGGTATGAACTGAGCTCACATTTATCGCCTGGTGGTATGAGCTGAGCTCACATTTATCGCCTAGTGGTATGAACGGAGCTCACATTTATCGCCTGGTGGTATGAACTGAGCTCACATTTACACAGAAGGGGAGAGTAGACTGAAGTAAATACGCAGAAAGTATGCGATAAGTTTTAACACTCACAAGAGTGAAAAGCATGCCAGCATCTGCTCATTTTGGTTTACAATGCACGCTAAAGCTATACCGCAGTTTGCAGGATGTTAGTGAATGCAAAAACAAAACAAAACGTGAAGGTCAAATGATAGTTGCTGGAAATCATCAACGTAGGAAATAGGGATGTATGCTCTTTATGAGCTCCTGTGAGCATACCGTTCCTGATAGTCCCCACACTGATCAACACAGGATGAGTGACAAGGAAGTAGCACATTGAAATCAATGCAAGTGTTGGCAATAGACACACAATAATAATGGCGGATTATTAATGGTGCAGAATTGTGCCCCTCAAATGGCCGGTGCAGACCACAAGTTTCATTACATATATTGTCATATTCTCATAATACTCATAATACACCATCAAATGTTGATGTTATTAGCAACCCTGAATAATCCGCTTAGACGGCAAAATCGTTAACGCAAAATGTTCGAGCACATCTGATGTAATTTAAACTGTTGACTGTAGTAATGTAAGCCCGTTTGACATCTCTATCCATTAGCGTACGAAACTCGGCTGATTCGATGCGAATGATTTGCATAATCACCCTGATCTGCACCACCAGTGGTATCACCAGTGGTACGAGGTGACGGATTGGTCTGCATCTTATCATGCACCAATGGTACGAGGTGACGGATTGGTATGCATCTTATCATGCACCAGTGGTACGAGGTGACGGATTGGTCTGCATCTTATCATGCACCAGTAGTACGAGGTGACGGATTGGTCTGCATCTTATCATGCACCAATGGTACGAGGTGACGGATTGGTCTGCATCTTATCATGCACCAATGGTACGAGGTGACGGATTGGTCTGCATCTTATCATGCACCAGTGGTACGAGGTGACGGATTGGTCTGCATCTTATCATGCACCAGTGGTACGAGGTGACGGATTGGTCTGCATCTTATCATGCACCAGTGGTACGAGGTGACGGATTGGTCTGCATCTTATCATGCACCAGTGGTACGAGGTGACGGATTGGTCTGCATCTTATCATGCACCAGTGGTACGAGGTGACGGACTAGTCTGCATCTTATCATGCACCAGTGGTACGAGGTGACGGATTGGTCTGCATCTTATCATGCACCAGTGGTACGAGGTGACGGATTGGTCTGCATCTTATCATGCACCAGTGGTACGAGGTGACGGATTGGTCTGCATCTTATCATGCACCAGTGGTACGAGGTGACGGATTGGTCTGCATCTTATCATGCACCAGTGGTACGAGGTGACGGATTGGTCTGCATCTTATCATGCACCAGTGGTACGAGGTGACGGATTGGTCTGCATCTTATCATGTACCAGTGGTACGAGGTGACGGATTGGTCTGCATCTTATCATGCACCAGTGGTACGAGGTGACGGATTGGTCTGCATCTTATCATGCACCAGTGGTACGAGGTGACGGATTGGTCTGCATCTTATCATGCACCAGTGGTACGAGGTGACGGATTGGTCTGCATCTTATCATGCACCAGTGGTACGAGGTGACGGATTGGTCTGCATCTTATCATGCACCAGTGGTACGAGGTGACGGATTAGTCTGCATCTTATCATGCACCAGTGGTACGAGGTGACGGATTGGTCTGCATCTTATCATGCACCAGTGGTACGAGGTGACGGATTGGTCTGCATCTTATCATGCACCAGTGGTACGAGGTGACGGATTGGTCTGCATCTTATCATGCACCAGTGGTACGAGGTGACGGATTGGTCTGCATCTTATCATGCACCAGTGGTACGAGGTGACGGATTGGTCTGCATCTTATCATGCACCAGTGGTACGAGGTGACGGATTGGTCTGCATCTTATCATGCACCAGTGGTACGAGGTGACGGATTGGTCTGCATCTTATCATGCACCAGTGGTACGAGGTGACGGATTGGTCTGCATCTTATCATGCACCAGTGGTACGAGGTGACGGATTGGTCTGCATCTTATCATGCACCAGTGGTACGAGGTGACGGATTAGTCTGCATCTTATCATGCACCAGTGGTACGAGGTGACGGATTGGTCTGCATCTTATCATGCACCAGTGGTACAAGGTGACGGATTGGTCTGCATCTTATCATGCACCAGTGGTACGAGGTGACGGATTGGTCTGCATCTTATCATGCACCAGTGGTACGAGGTGACGGATTGGTCTGCATCTTATCATGCACCAGTGGTACGAGGTGACGGATTGGTCTGCATCTTATCATGCACCAGTGGTACGAGGTGACGGATTGGTCTGCATCTTATCATGTACCAGTGGTACGAGGTGACGGATTGGTCTGCATCTTATCATGCACCAGTGGTACGAGGTGACGGATTGGTCTGCATCTTATCATGCACCAGTGGTACGAGGTGACGGATTGGTCTGCATCTTATCATGCACCAGTGGTACGAGGTGACGGATTGGTCTGCATCTTATCATGCACCAGTGGTACGAGGTGACGGATTGGTCTGCATCTTATCATGCACCAGTGGTACGAGGTGACGGATTGGTCTGCATCTTATCATGCACCAGTGGTACGAGGTGACGGATTGGTCTGAATCTTATCAGCATATGGCGAGGCAACTAAGTGGGGATGGCAATATCGTCTTGCCCTAGGATGCTGATGGCTTTCATTGGAAATTTCCATACCATGAACGTGGTCGGATGAGCTCGCTCTGTGGTAGACCCTGATACAACTTATCACCAGTAAAACGCCCTTTATTGGGTCGGGAATCGGGCGGGCTGTTCTTGAGCGATATTGAATCATGTAAAAGAGCACTTAATTTGCGTTGAGTTAATCAGGACGTGCCAGGGACGGCGACCCCGGTAGCCGTCCGCAGGTGGTCGTGTCCGCAGGTGGACCTGCCCGCAGGTGGTCACGTGACATTTCAGCTGGGGCCGAGCGTCCAACCGGTGGGTCGTGGCCGCGAGCTGCGCAACTAACACTATAGCGAAGACATAGCTGCGCAACCAACACTATAGAGAAGACAGCTGCGCAACCAACACTATAGTGTGCCATCCTTCTCCTACATCACCTGATCATCTCATATAACATCTCGACGGGCACGGAATAGCCACTAGTGCATCGTTTTGTAATATCATGCAATGTACGAAAGAGTGGATGTGTCTGCATGTACAAATACAAAAAATACAAATACAAATATAGAGAAGACATAGCTGCGCAACCAACACTATAGAGAAGACAGGGGCTGCGCAACCAACACTATAGAGAAGACGGGGCTGCGCAACCAACACTATAGAGAAGACATAGCTGTGCAACCAACACTATAGAGAAGACATAGCTGTGCAACCAACACTATAGGGAAGACCGACCGACCGACCGACCGACCGACCGACGTTGGCGCGCGTTGTGCGTTGGAGCGCACTGCTCGTGTGCGTTGGCGCGCACTGCTCCTATACCCGGCAACAATAATTTAAGAAATTTAATATGATATTTGTTTACGACATGAAAATGTGCGTGTGCAAATCTTCACCTACATCAACCGAGTAGTTGAGAAGAAAGAAGCTTCTGAAAACTATGGCTATGGTCGGGCCGCTCAGACGTATATTTTCCTCCCTAGTTGACGGAAGACCACGCGTCCGCTCGGTAACTATGTCTGCGATGATGTCTGCAGACACCAGAGCACTGCAACAGGCGGCGATTTGCTGTCTCGTCACTCCACCGGCCCCCAGTCTGCCTCACTGACATGCCCTCCGGCGGTGCTGGCTGCGGCTGCGCGGCGGCGGCGGCGCCTCCCTCGGCGCGCTGTGCTGTTTTCGCCGGCGGCGAAGGTCGGGTCCCAGCTCGCCATTGTTACCCCTCCCCTCCCCCCCGCCCCCGTTGCCGCCGCCGGGCCGGCCCGAGTCACTGGAGCGCGTCTGTCGCGCCCCGCCCCGACCCGACCTGAGCGGCGCCGCGGGCCGCGGGCCGCGCCGGCGGGATGCACAGGAACGTTACCTGAGCTGTCGGCCGGCGCCATTGTTGGCCGGTAGCAGGGCCGGAACTGGCCGGAAGTGGGCGGCCCCGGCTCCTGCAGAGCTGTCGAGCTGTTCTGTGCAGCAGCCGCTGCAGGCAGCGAGCGAGGGTAGAGGACGGGATGAGCGGGCGGTAAGGGAGAGAGGAGCGAGGGCAGCAGGCGGAGCGGGCGGCAAGGGAGAGAGGAGCGAGGGCAGAGGACGGGAGGAGCGGGCGGCAAGGGAGAGAGGAGCGAGGGCAGAGGACGGGAGCAGCTAGCAGCTGTTATTCTTGGAATGTTATGGCAGGGTGAAAACGGTCATATGCCATCAGAAGCATTCACCCTGTTCCAAGGCCTGGTGGCGGCCAAACCACATCTTATACAAAGGATTTGCCGGGACATCGTACCATGATAACTGGCACACAAAGTAGTGATCATGCCCCTGCTGCAACTTGCCGCCTCAAAACGGGTACCATTGTCCAAAAGTTGCGCCCTGATTTTCCGGTCCAGATAGCGACGATGAAACACGACGATGAATCAATACCGGCTCCTAAGCGATGAACTATATGCGGAATTCTGATCTGATAAAAAATGATTTCACTAGGAAATGAAACAAATTAATACCGTAAAGGCCAGGCTACACTACGCGTGATTTGTCCAGGAAATCACGCGCGTGTTCTCCGTGTTTGCAGAACTTCCTTGACGTCCGGGATCTGCCGGTCAAGCAAATCACGCAAGTAAAATGGATAAACCATTGCATTTTTTTAATCGATAAGCCACTGCATAAATATCTACCACCTTCAACACAAGTATAAACACTCACAATTTGCTCAAACGCTTCTTTATTCATCTTCCGCCACGATACTCAGCACAAATTATTCAAGTTTAGGTCTAGTATAGACTACAATACGCGAAATCAAGCAAATCATAAAAACACTGCAACACGCAATCTCGGAAAACACGACAAGTTCAGAATTTTGAACTTTTCATCGTTCCGTCCGTGACGTGTCTGCGGAATTTCCTTGACGTTTCATCCGGGATCTGCGTGATGTGCCAGTGTAGCTCACCCAATGCATTTACTATCAGCTGAACTTGCTCCGTCACGCAAATCCCGACAACACGGATAACACGCACGTGATTTTCAGGAAATCACGCATAGTGTAGCCTGGGCTTTACTCTGTTCAAAATTACGCACTGAAGAAGGTCAGCATAACATACTTCTACGCTCCATACTTAATAGAATGCAACAATTTTACGAAGAAAATTCAGAACGTTGCACGTCAGCCGATCAGAACTTT
>JAXIVJ010014710.1:0-33643 GCA_036785665.1 Chirona hameri
CAGCTGATTGGATACTACAGAAATGTGCAGCAGGGCTAATACAATACCAGGAATTCAAACTAACCATAATCTGCATACATTTTGTTCAACTAGTTTTTGCTGTTGAATGACACAATTATTCCTATTTCATCGAAGGAACAGAGTTGAGTGATATCAGATAGAAAACTAAATGCAAAGACATTCAAATCATAAAAACAAATTTGACACAAAGGGCGAAATGTTATCTTTCCGTAGCAGTTGTGTGTAACATTGGACTGATACACCGATATTTACATACCATGCAGACGATGCAGAAGGAACGGATTTCTTGAGGGGCATATTGTAACTACTGGCAAGGAAAGTCCGTCTTGTCCCTGAGTTGAATACGACAATCTCGTTATGGGCTCTTGTTTTATCAGGTAGGCGTAACAAACCTCCCAGCCTGTAAATCAGAACATTGCAAAATATGCATGTCACCACATCTTTGAGCGGAACATTGAACATAGCTTTGCTAATAAAACGGTATGTCTGAAAAGTTAAGTTTGAATGGTGAAATCAAATATTTGACATACATTACCATCGTTATTTTATGCGTGTGACATATTCCGCAGTTAAGAACGTCTTTCATTTGACTTTCTGTTGCTTAACCCACCAGGCACTGGGTGGGGGGGGGGGGGGGTCGCCCCCCCCCTTGGTTTTCCGACGATATCACACGAATGCGTAGGGATAGCAACTTCGAACTTTGACTACCTTCAAATGAATACATAGGCCACATGTGGGTACAATTTAGTGTTAATTCCAGGTCAGGTCAGGTCACAGTGACGTCACAAAACCAATTATAGGCTCAGAAATCAGGATTCCCCATCCCGGAGCTATGAACAACAGAAACGTTTCACAATACCTCGGGAATTGTTGCACTATGCGTGATATCCTAACCTGGGGTCACATGGACGTCATTTGTTTTGACCTGACATTACCTGACATGACCTGACATGACCTGACATGACCTGACCTTGACCAGGGCCGGCGCCACATATTTTCGGTTCGGAGGGAGGGGGGGGGGGGGGGGCAGATTTTCCAGAAAAGGGGCCCTTGGCAAAAAGGGTCCACCCAGCCTGCAATATTATGCACTGTTGAGGGGCCTTTACGAATGGACCTCGTCCACTTCTGTCACACGCGAAGTTACGAATCATGGCGTACTCTGTCTGAGGGGCCATCGATCGACTTGGGGGACTTCCGTCTGCCTCAGTCGGCCCTAAGTGCCCTCGATTGATCTCAGCAGCTCTCCCTCGGCCTCAGGGGCTATATGGTCTGCTTTAGGAGTAATTGGTCGGCATTAGGGGCTATTGGTCCCAATATTCCTTTACTTTACTTTGTCGGAGGGAAAAACTATTGGTCGGGCTTGGCGCTCTTGTTTGGCCTAATAACACCCTCGTCCGGACTAAGGTGTCCTCGGTCAGAGTGAAGGGCTCCAGTTGGTCTGAGAGGCCCTCGGTTAATCTGAAGAGTCCTCATCCTGACTGATAAGGTCTTCGGTCTGGCTAATAGGTCCTCGTTCGGCCTGAGAGACTCCCGGTTGCCCCTCGCTCGGCCTGACGGGTCTCGGTCGTCCTTAGATATCCCTTGGTCGCATTGATGGGACCCTTGGATATGCTTCATATATAGATATGCTAGATATGCTAGATATGCTTCAACCGAGATATGCTATGCCATGTTTTACGGTGCTATGGTAAATATTTCAGGTGCATTTGTATGCATTTATCGTTATATACGGTCGTATACTCAACCAAGTGAGCTGGCAAACCAATGCATTTAGAACACACACATTTTTCAGAGAAAAAGGCTTATCTACTTTTATATAAGTTAGTTATTTTGTTAGTTATTTTGTTAGTTATTTTGTTTGTTAGTTAACTGTTGCCGAATTAAAATCCATTAACACGTCTACTGCCGGGGTTTCGCGCCAACCACGAACTGGCGGGGGGGGGGGGGGGATTTCCGCCCCCCTTAGATCTCAAAAACCACGCCACGCAGCGACAAGCGGAAAACGATGAAAACGATAGCTCGAGACAAGCTCTATCGAAAGTACTTCGGTTATTTTTAGGTCAGGTCAATATTGAGGTTACCAGAGGTCACCAAATGTCAAATTCTGGATATATGTATATGAGTGTCCTTGATATAACCGTCTATATCTCGATAACTAAAAGAGCTAGCGATGCGCAAAAAGACGTTCGAAAGATAATTTATTTTTCTGCTGTCCCTAAGTTTCCATCATAATTGACCTAAGGTCAATAGTTAGGTTAGCAGAAGCCATTTAATTTGAAACATTCTAAAAATTGCCGAATTGTTTTTACGAAATAACTTTTGACAGACGCACGATCGAGTAAAACATATTTGATGATTGTGTTTTTCCCGTCGAGACGCATCGAATGATATATTGGGTGACCTAGTTAGGCCATATACAAAAATTGGCCTGACCTTAGGTAAGGGTCAACTCTTACATCAAGTGATTCGTCTCGGCAAGCCGAATACACTGGTGAAACCCCCCATTGCTCTACCTCGATTTAGTAAATAATTATTAAAGGAAATACATACGTACCTTGGGGGTCACCCGAGTTGACCTCGTAGAGGTTAAAGAACAGAAATGTTACATAACCCACAGGGTTTGCATTTCGCACAAGAGTGGTGGATCTGGTGAAAATTGGTCAAATTTAGCCATTTTCTATAGAGTTGTACGTGTTTTAATTTTTCCCCATTGACTTATAATGGGGAGGTCACGAAATCGACATAACCTTATGTCACCGATATACCAAACAAAATTTAGATATGCGAATTATAGGTACTTATCACCTGATATCCTGTGAGTTTCAAACCGTTTGGTCAATCACTTTGGCTGTGGCACGACCGCACACATTTCGGAGGTGGGGTCACTTAACCCGCGCACTGCAGGGGCTTTGCGCCGAACACGAACTGCAGGGGGGGTTGATTTCCGCCCCCCCTGAGATCTAGAAAACTACGCTACGTAGCGAGAAGCAAAAACGGAATTTCATAGCTTGATACATGTTCTATCGAAAGTATTTAGTATTGTTTTAGGTCAGGTCAAAATTGAGGTCACCAGAGGTCATCAAAGATCAAATTTTCCATTTTTTTTCTCTCCTGTTTTAGGACATCGTTCTAGATATTCCATATATCTCAGAAACTATGCTAGTTAGAAACAAACGGAAAAAAGGAAACGCCAGCCAGTGAAATTTTCAATCGCTAGGGTGACTTAAAATTTGATCTCAGGTCAACATTTGAGGCTCCAGAGGTCAAAAAAGAAAAAAATAACGTTTTTTTGCTTAATCATTTTTCGCTATTAACTTTTTTTTTGTAATAAAGATAACGGAACACTGTTTACGTCATTGTGTTTATCTTGTCAAGGTGCTTTTAATGATATACATGGTGACCTTGTTAAGTCAACTTAAAAATTTGACCTCAGGTCAAGGTCAAGTGGTGACCCAAGTAGGGCATGTTGCATATGGGAAGACGTTTCTTGACGAGACAAACACATTTATGTCTGTTTTACTTCTCTATCTTCATTATGTCGGGAGTTATTGACAAAAAAAAGTGATCGTGACCTCGCATTACCTTAAATGACCTAATAGAGGTCACTGAACGAAACTTACACTTGGATCATCAAGAATATCCTATAATAACATGATCCAGAAGTAATTGGACTAATATCATGTATATCTTTAGCATTTGTATATTTCCCCATTGACTTATTATGGGGAGGTTACGAAACTGACCTGACCTTAGATCACCGATATCAAAATTCCGAAATAAACGAATTTGAAGTACGTATGCCCTCATGACATCCTGCAAGTTTCAAACTGATCGGTGAAAAACTCTGGCTTTGGCACAACTGCAAACATTTTTGGAGGTGGGGTCACTTGACCTGGTCTGGTGACCTGAGCTGAGATGACCCTAGGTATTTTTTTTTCTCTTCAAAGTGTGCGCAATTGATGTCCTGACAGGTGTGCGAAAACCCGGTGGCGCTGCGCGCCGCCGTGTTTTCGCTATCTTTGAAAAACCTGAGGGGGGAGGGGGGACGGAAATCAACCCCCCCCCCCCTGCAGTGCGCGGGTTAAGTTGACCTGGTGACCTGACCTGAGATGACCCGAGGTAAACAATTTCACACCGTGTGGTAATTTATGCCCAAACAGCTGTATCAAATTTTGCGGCGCTGCGCGCCGCCATTGAAACTCCGGTGACAATGCCCTTTTTATTATACAGAGTCGAGTAATCGTGTAAAAAGTTTTTTTTTTGGGGGGGGGGGGGCGTCGCCCCGCAGCTTCAAAGTTGGGATGGGCGAGTTGACCCCATTGCCCCCATGGTTCACACGTCCCTGATATAGGGTGTTATTTCGAGATGTATTTGGTCGATCTGTCCTGGAATGCCCCAGCTCCCAGAAGCACAATGCTCTCGGATCAATAGTTTCCGAGCAAGAGTACAAGAGAGCAAAGGTTCCGAGCAAAAGTTATGTTCTTAAATGGGAACTGCATAAATGGGTTAACCCGGCACCCGCTGTGCCTCCCGGCCACCTTCGAGTGGCTGGGGGGGGGGGGGGGGCTCCCCCTCCCTTGGTTCTTCGGCAATATCATAAAAACGAGTATGGATAGGGACGTGAAACTTTGCAGAAATCAAATGGAATACCTAGGGTACATCTGGATGAAATTTGGTGTCATTTACATGTCAGGTCAGGTCACAGTGACGTCACAAGTACAATTAAAGGGTCATGATTTTGCAGCGCAGAGCAACGGATCCTGAATAGCTAGAACGTTTCCTATTACCTTTGGGATGATTAAAACAAGTTTGATACCATAGGTTGGGGTTACATGGAGGCCATCTGGCCTTGACCTGACTTGACCTGACTTGACCTGACTTGACCTGACTTGACCTGACTTGACCTGACTTGACCTGACTTGACCAGACTTGACCTTACCGGATTCTCGTAAGGGAATAGGCCAATATGGGTTTGTTTCATTCGAACGAGTGTGAGCCAGCGAATTAAATAGCACTATTTTAAAGCACTTCGTGTAATATTTGATTTTGACCTGGCATAACGTGACCCGACCTTGACCTTATGGCATAACATGTAAGATGAATATCAACTGAAGCATCAATTAGTAGTAAATGGAATCGAATAATTCGCCGTATCACGGCCGCTCGAATGATACCCATGTTGACTTATTTCCCTCTCAGCATCGCATAAGGTCAGGTCATGACCTTGACCTTATGGCATGTCATGTAAGATCAATATAAATTGAAGCATCAATTAGTAGTAAATGGGACCAGTTTATTCGCTGTGTCACGGTCGTTCGAATGATACCCACGATGACCTATTTCCCTCTCAACATCGCATCGCATATTTCCCTCTCAACATCGCATCGCATATTTCCTTCTCAACATCGCATCGCATATTTCCTTCTCGACATCGCATCGCATATTTCCCTCTCAACATCGCATCGCATATTTCCTTCTCAACATCGCATCGCATATTTCCTTCTCAACATCGCATCGCATATTTCCTTCTCAACATCGCATCGCATATTTCCTTCTCAACATCACATATTATTCCTCTCAACATGGCGGTTGGAGGGGCAGCTGCCCCTCCAACCGCCAGCTGGGCCCTTTTCGGCCAGCCTGGCGGGCAGACGAGCTGCATGTTCTCTCAGCCTGTCTCGGGACCGTCCCATGCTAGCCAAGGGCCCTCCCAGACCACGGAGGTCCCTTTCAGGCCGAATGGGGACCATATCAGATACACAGCACCTGAGAATGTCTTTGACACAATAAATAATACCAATACTGCAGAACTTGGTGAAATAATAAAACACATGAAAAATGTGGGTGCTAGAATAGATCAAATAAATGCCAGGATATTCAAACACACATCTGATGCAATAATAAACATCTCATAAATCTATAAATAACTATAAACCTATAAATAACTATATAAACATCTCATAAATCTATAATAAACATCTCAATGCATCTCATAAATCTATGTTTAACAAAAATATTATTTCCCACTGCATTAAAAGTTGCCATAGTCAAACCAATCTTTAAATCTGGGGATAAAAGGGGTTTCGACAACTACAGGCCCATAAGTGTATTGCCATACATCTCCAAGATACTTGGAAAGATCATTCATTTCCAAACAATGTCATTTCTACATGATTCAAACATACTAAGTAGTTGCCAATTTGGTTTTCAAAAAAAAAATCAACATACATGCCTCTGCTCCTGCTTCAAGAGAACATAAAATCATTTGAAAACGGAAAAATAGTGTGTGGAATCTACTTGGACCTAAATAAAGATTTTGATACTGTTGATCATTCAATATTAATAGGAAAATTAGAGAAGCATGGATTTGCTAGTTCTCCACTAAATATTAGCAAATCATATTTAACAAATAGGCATCGCTGTGTTGATTATAATGGAATAAGATCAACTTTAGAACCGGTGAAGATGGGGGTGCCACAGGGATCAATCCTGGGACCGCTTTTTTCTTCTCCTGTACATTAATGATTTTCCGAATATCAGTAATAATATAAAATTCTTACTTTATGCTGATGACACCGCCATTTTATTTGAATCTGAAGACATTAGTACTCTCCAAGTTGTCATTGACCAAGAATCTACACATATTTGTAAGTGGTTACAGATTAACAAACTTTATCTTAATACCCAAAAACAGCTTACCAATTGTATAAAAACTCAAATGTAGGGTTATACTTGACAGTCCAACTGAATGGTGTCACAATAAAGGAGGAAACAAAGGTTAAATATCTTGGTATGTATATAGATGCCAGTTTGAAGTCGTCACCTCATATTGATCATTTGTCTTTGATATTAAGTCGAAACATAGGCATACTAAATAGGTCCAAATACTTCCTAAATAAGCATTCGCTGCTTTTGCTTTACAATGTTCTCGTTTTGCCATAAATTAGCTATTGTTGTCTAGTCTGGGGCTTCACGTATCCAACTTACGTCAATAAAATTGAAACTCTCCAAAAGTGAGTCATAAGAATCATTGATATCCAACATAGACTTGTCTGATCCTATCTTTACAACCCTTAACATTTTTAAAGTAAAATATATTGCTACCGCCTGCTAGACAGCAGCTTATTACAGTAATGCACAACAAAATAATGAAAGACTTCCCACTGAACTGGACGCCCTATTTACTTTTTCAAATGCTCCAAACATTGCAACAAGAAGTAGGCGTCACTTCAATTAAATATTCTAAGAACAGCTCTGTCTCACCAGAGTCGCATCATGGATTGGCCCTAGACTCTGGAATTCTGTTATCACACCCCATACATCAGAAATGGACTTGAGAATCACATCAAAAGAATATTTACAGAAATTTACTAAGGATCGTTTCCTCCTGTCATATAACTAACATCTATAACAAAAAAAACACAAGCGCACTTAGTATACTAAACTTCAACACAAATTTAATGTCATACGATACATAATAAGTAATTTATATACAGATATATAATAAGTAACTTATATATAGATACAAAATAGGTAACTTATAGTAAGTATCACATACAATACACAATATGTATGTGTGTATGTGTGTATGTGTGTATGTGTGTATGTGTATGTATGTGCATATGTGTATGTATGTGTGTATATGTGTATGTATGTGTGTATATGTATGTATATATATATATATATATATATATATATATATATATATATATATATATATATATATATATATATATATATATATATATATGTATGTGTATATGTGTGTATTTGCAGGTATATATGCGTGAGTAGTTAAAATTTCATAAACATACACATATTGATAGCTCTCTACAGATCTAAAGATATAGTTATCCGCCGAACCAGAGCTGGATCCAGCGGATCCGACCAGCAACAAGCGTTGCTTAGCTGGGAGGATTCGCCTTGGTTCCATCATTGACACATGCCGAACTTGACCTGAACTTGCCCCTTCACTTGATTGACTGGACACCCTTTACTAACTCCGGGAATGAATGGGAACGTGTATGTGTAGCATCCGGGGACATACACTCAGAAACACTTTTTAGAACTTTTGCTGAATGCTCTTCCCTGAGAAACCTGCACGGTTTCCATTTCGAGACCTTTCAGTGGATGGTCTCGCCTGATACATCTACATGGTCTCCGAGTTGGTTGTTGAGAGTAAATATGTCTCCACCTGACAATTTTATGTCTCTGAGACCATCAGGCAGTCAACGAATTATAAAAGTCTGTCGCGATCGAGGATCGAACCCGCGGGATGTTTTAACAGTCACCTGTTGAGAACAGTGGATGATCTCCTGAGAGAATCCTGAAATTGAATTCATTCCATGCAGATGGCACCACCATAGCACTGCAGGTGTCGCTGTAATCGCAACGACGGACACCGACTTTTATTAAAGTAAATACCGAATAACTATTATTTTTTCGATCGTTTTGATTTGTAAATATTACTTTCATACCATCATTTGTTAACCAAACAATATTAATACACGGAAAGTCGGTAAGTATCAACCTCACCCAGCAATTGCCTTGGTTGGTACCGTCTTTTTGCTTGTTCTGGTATAAGCCACGCCGTAGCTCAGTGGTAGAGCGCTCGCTTAACATGTGAAGGATCCCCGGTTCAATCCCGGCCGGCGCCGATACTTTTTTCAGGCATTCTCAAGCAAGACTAAATAGTTCACGCTGAGAACCTTGACACAAAAAGATAATCTTGAGACCAAAAGACCCCCTCGAAAGTTCTCGTAAAATGTGGCTCTCTGCAGAGACTAAATCGACCCCTGTATGGTCTCTGAGATCTCTCAAGAGTCTCCGATGTCTGACAGTGTAGTTGGGGGACAGACAGGACAGTCAGTGCTTTCAGAAATTACTATTATCTGCCTCTTTTACATGACCACGTCTAACACCAAACCTGCCTCTCTTGTTATGCTTCTTTATGTTTTTGTTTCCATTTCCTAGCTGGAAGTGCCGCGACATTTTCTATTTTGTTCTCTGGTGTTAACGTGGGGTGTTGTGCGTCGTTGGGATCGAGGGTGGGAGCACTCCTGGTCACCTGCTCATGGGTGGCGGTCTAGAAAAAAAATCATGATCAAATCTGGCAATTGTGGGTTGTGTTAGTTCCTTCTACAAAACACACCGAAAGCGCCCCAAAAGAGACTAAAAAGTATACTAAATAATCAGCTTTGATTAAATAAAATACGCAATTGACAGTTAGTTAGGGCAAAACTAAGTCAGTGTCTAGACGCTCTAAGTCAGTGTCTCGACGCTCTGAGTCAGTGTCTCGCCGCTCTAAGTCAGTGTATCGACGCTCTAAGTCAGTGCTCACCGTAGACAAATGCCAGTACCGTCAGCACGAGGGTGATCGTAGCCCACAGACAGCGGCACGGTCGGTTCGAAGCTTCATAGGCGTTCCGAACGCCGTGCATAGACGTCTTCTCCGCGAAGAAGCCGATCGTGGACTCGTAGATCGTCATGTCGAGACTCTGACGCAGTTGGCGACGGCGCGGAGAAGGTTATCTGGACCGAGATCGGAGCGGGCTTCCTGGCGAAACGGCCAGTTCCAATTAATTATGTGACGCCACTATTCAGTCAAATGAATTAGGTATGTAAAGCTCAAGACAGACTTGAATACAATATGAGTCTTCATTCCATATTTAGTACCAAATACAAAAAAATGTGCTATCATTGTCTCACTTACGGCTTTTTATTTTGAACAATTTCAACGTTACTTTTATTTTCGCATCTTTGATGAGCAGCTATATATAAATATCATCAGGGCATTTCGTACATGGTCCACAAATACATAGTGTGCACAGTTCTTGGCGGAGCAGCCATTCAACTGCGGCTCGGGCTTTTGAAACGCATTTGATATTGTTCATTCTATATTTATTTTCCAGCGTATATGTGAATACAAGTGGAGAGAAGCTCCTTGCTTAAGTCATACGCTTCGTACAAACTATGAAACGGAAGACTGAGCGGTGTTATTTCAGATGGGTTATTAAAAGGTGCTGTTTAAGAAAGCAAAACTATTTTTTGAATAAAACAGTGAACATATAAATTTTTCTTCAACACATCAGACCACCCACGTTGTAAATTCTCAACTTCTTATTGAACACTTACTAAAGACGTGGTCGCATCTTGCGATATCACACAGCCCTGGAGGCAGTACCAGTCGAACAGCGTCTGCTTGACTGCACCGGGCGGAGCGTCCACTGTCTGACGGACGTGGGGCACTGTCTCCGCTCCGCAGGCACCACGTCCGACTGGTGGCCTCCAGCCAATCGATACTCGGTCAACTCACGCCGCCGCAAGTCATGGTTTGCAGCTGATGCCACCGCCATTCACCTGGTAATGGTATGTGATGTGCGTGAGAAGGACATACAAGCCGTTAAAACGATGGTGTTTTTATTGCGTTTGTACCATCCGTAAAGTACCACATTCCTGAGGCACCTAGTCTAGTTTACAGAGGATGTTGGACGTGACCCGAATTTACAAAGTGTTAGCTCAGAGAACACAAGCTAGCTAATGTATAATGATATTACGGATGCTATCCAATATTCCAGCGTTTTCCATATCACAATGAGGTCATGATAACGATTAACGCCTTTAATTGCGCCAGGCAGTGTGCGAAGTAAACTAATATGTCTTCTGTTTGGCGATAACGCAAAAGATGATTGCCTCGCTGTCACGAAACGAATGAATACTTCCAATATAACACGCTAAAATAAATTGGGTACTGATAAAGGCCACCACAGGATTTTCGCTACCACGCTGGTTGACCTGCTGTAAAAAGGCGATGTCTTACTTTAACATAGAGCGCTTTAAACATGAGCAGACATTTACAATAAGGTATGTGTGTTTCGGGGGGGGGGGGAGGGGCAATATCCGCTCACCATCCCACTTTGGGACTTTCTCTTTTCAAATTATTAACTTAATTCGTTGTGTTTAGTTAATGTGAGGTTAATTCATTGTGATGATTTGCTCTGCGCTGTGATTTGCTTTGCATTGCGATCGTTGCTCTTCCCTCAGCAGACTCTGACGAAGCCGAACATCACACAAAGCAGCTGGTGGGATCTCTGGTGCGTTCGGATAGAACGTGGGATCTCTGGTGCGTTCGGATAGAACGTGGGATCTCTGGTGCGTTCGGATAGAACGTGGGATCTCTGGTGCGTTCGGATAGAACGTGGGATCTCTGGTGCGTTCGTATAGAACGTGGGATCTCTGGTGCGTTCGGATAGAACGTGGGATCTCTGGTGCGTTCGGATAGAACGTGGGATCTCTGGTGCGTTCGGATAGAACGTGGGATCTCTGGTGCGTTCGGATAGAACGAGGGATCTCTGGTGCGTTCGGATAGAACGTGGGATCTCTGGTGCGTTCGGATAGAACGTGGGATCTCTGGTGCGTTCGGATAGAACGTGGGACCGTCTGCCACTTGTGCAGGCGGTGCGGGTGAAGTTGGACGCGTTCGAGAACGACACTGATTACCTGTATGGCCGCATTTTACTCCATGATGCTTCCAAGATGGATTAGGTACGCTTGCAGTCATGCACCACCACATTCACTTCACACCAACATCTCTGGAAGGCCTTTAAAAAACACAACCGTGGGTGTTCTTGTTCCAATAACATGTTATATAATTTTGTTTTGGTCCGTTTAAAGGGAGTGTGTCTACTGACATCACTTATTTGTGTATTTGACACAGGTTTATAGAGCAGAATCGAACAGAGCAGAACCGAACCATGCCTTTCATTTTTCCCGATTCACAATAGTTGGTAAGATATTGCAAAGACCCCACGAACTCACAGGTAGCAAAAAATATCGTATAGACCCCAGAGAGCTTACCGCTACTAGAAGTATTGATAGTATCGATTAAACTGCACGAATATCGTTAGCACCGGCAAATAGTGTTTCGACATAACAGCTCGTGAGCGCTGATAGCAGCAGGTGAACACAGCCTCGACGGCCATTTTTTTCGACCGACTGTTTATTGTTTACATCGAGTTCATTGTTCGGTATCGTCGTGCCATTTTATGCATACAAATGATGTGTCAATCCTGACTGATGACTTGACAAAAATTATCAAACAATGCCAATAATTTGCAACCGCCAACCCCAAACCAAAACAAGCGCAATTCCCACACGCGTATTGAATAGGCGGGACGATCGGATTGTATTTTATCTTAGGTGCGTCGTTCACGTAACATATTTGCCCCCTGATTACCTTCACTGTAGTGGTGTTCGTTTTATCGATATCGAAACGAAAAATAAGCAAAAACAAAAATAAGTGAAAATTCAACTAAAGGGTCTCCAGATGTGAATTTCATCGTATCCTATCATCGAACCAATAGCTATTTACCGTAATAAGTTTTATTTTGACAATCCAAAACAGTCACACACTCCCTTTAACGGCATTTTTATCCTCATTACTTCACCACAATGTCTTCGCGTTTGTAAGAAAATTACCTACAATGTCTGTCAGCTGTTCCCATTTTGTATTACCTACCAGTTTTGTTGCGAACAATCATGCAATTGGAAACCAAAACGATGAATACAAATTAAATATAAGAACGATATGGCCAAAGTTGCGAATATTTGCTTTTTATAAACTTCACCACAATGTCTTCGCGTTTGTAAGAGAATTACCTACAATGTCTGTCAGCTGTTCCGATTTTGTATTACCTACCAGTTTTGTTGCGAACAATCATGCAATTGGAAACCAAAACGATGAACACAAATTAAATATAAGAACGATATGGCCAAAGTTGTGAATACTTGCTTTTTACAAACTTGAATGTTAATTTTGTATCTGAATACTTGAAATTTAGATCCATGTAGCAGATATATCTATCTTAGGTTTCTACTCTTGAGTTGTGAACTGGTTAACCCGCGAGTTACTGGGGTATATTCCATAACGCGACTTACTGAGGGGGGGGGGGGCTATTTCCCCCCCCCCCCTCTCGGATCTCCGTTCCGGAGATCCGAGAGGGGGGATCTCCGTACTGGACTGATTTTAAACATTCGAACGGCATTCGATAGCCCTGGAAAATTTGTCGAGGCAAACTTAATATTGTTGACCTCGAGGTCACCGATGACGTCACAGATCACGTCAAAGACAAAATGTTTGACCGTGTCATAAAGGTCTCGGTGGATGGAATTGTCGCGCAAAATTGCGATATTAAACGCATAAGCAGCCGATAAATCGGTACGATTCGTGTGTCTGACACTTCTAAGTACCGTTCTAAGCTGTTGATGACCTTGTGTCAGGTCCAGGTCATCCGAGATCACGAGGTCAAACTGCTGATTACGGTCATTAGGCATTGTAACACATGTTTATGGGTTCGTTTTTCGTCTAGAACGCGAAAAATGACATTAGACTATTGTTTGTTCCATAGAAATAGAAGTTAAAAGGAAAAAAATAGAATAATTTTGTTATGCATGGTAATTCCGATTTAAAGAGGTGCTCTATTTTTATCTTTGAAAGGTTCTAAGTCAGTCATTTTTGACAATATCGACTTGATATTTAGTACACATATTCACCGAACACGTCTCGATCACCTATATTACGGTTTTTCGATAATTCTGTTTTTAGTATTGTAAAAAGAAACAAAAATGTATTTGGATTTCTCAAAAATTTGAATCTCAATCGAACTCGAAAATCCGAGATCGCAGTTTGATATCCGAGCCTATTACCAGTCATTTGATATATGACAATTTAATTTACCGTAAAAATTGTACTCTTGACAGCGTTTTCCGCAAACTCTTATTTTTCAACAAAAACCGTAGAACATGACGTCACTCTGACGTCATTTTCGGTTGACCTATCGAAACCTCATCTTTTTACTTTGGCGAACATGTGTAAAACTAATGTGAGAGAGGGTACTGGAAGTTTGGTGACGATACTGGTGTTTGTTTCGGAGATATTGCAAAATAACAGGAGCAGAGCGGCAACAAAATACCCCCTCCCCTCAGTAAGAACGGTATTATTCCCATGTTAACTAATACACAATTTAAAAGAAATAAGAAATTTATGAACATCAGCATACTCTTTTATTAGAAACCTTTTTCTGGCATCGTAAACCACATGCCTGTTAACTCGCGTCCGGGTGGGCCTCTGAGACAACTTCGCCCTGGTGGACGACCAAAATGTTATATGACCCCTTAAAACTAAAAAGTAAAAGGGCCACGAAGTCGAGGAAAACTTCAAAAGACCGGAACAAACTAAATCAAACTTAACCCTATTAGTGGCAGGAGGAGGAGCAGATTCGGCCCACCCCTCAGGTTTTTCGCAGATATCTCCAGAACGGCTTGGAGCAGACCCATTCAATTTTAAGACTTTTCCTAGAATCGATATCCACATTTAGAGTCAAAATTTTGAGTTCCTTACCTTAACAGAGGCGTTTCCAGGGCCCGGTTTTTGGAGTTTGTTTTCGGCGAAATTTGGCAATAATACGGAGATGCGATCTTCACGGCTTCTTCCTAACTGCCTGAAGTATAAATGCGCTACATAGGTTTACGGTGATTGAAACAAGTGCAAATTAGTTGATGTTAGCGAACTATAATAAATATTGCACGGCAGAGGCGGTTTCAGTGACTTGAAAAGGGAAGGTTTACAGGAAGATATTTATATATATATTTTGCGTATTCTTTTTTCTAACCAGGCCTATGGATACAAATATGCTTTATAACTGTTGTGTCTGATGTCACAATAACGCACCATTTTATTTATCCCTAAACAGTCAACAAAAGACGGTTTTATAACGCATTTATTTCACCCCTATATTTAGTGACCTGCAAACGCCTATGCTTTTTGCATTTTCAAAAGTCACCGCCATATATCAATCCCCAATTCAATATCTATCGATCCCCATTAGTTGCGTTCAAATTAGTTGATAAACATGGCAACTGTGGTGGATCAAAGGTACCTCTAATTTGGTTAGTTTTTGCCCCCCTGTTGCCCCCCTATCAAAGATGCAGGACTAAAAAAGAAAGGAAATGTAGATCGTGTTGAGGGGAATCGAACGCAGTTTGATTTTTTATAATCGGACAGGTGGATCTCGAGATCTCCGGGGGGCGAATCTGCCCCCCCCCACCCTGCCACTAATAGGGATAGCCAGGAGCCTGCCACTAGCCGTTTTCACGAAGGATTTTGCGTTTGGGGCGTCTGGGGCGTTTGGGGGCGATTGGGGCGTTTGGGGTAAATGGGTCTATAGTTCGTAAGAGCACGGCTTTTCCATGTGATTTTTTAATGTCAATCGCAACTTTATGAATTAATGCATTGTTCTGGAAATTCATTTTAATGATAACACCATAGTTTACTTAAAATTAACAACTTCATCTTAAATTAGCTCTGGTGTTGCCAGACGGCTGGGGTGTTTGTGCGACGCCATCTTGCTCGAATCCCGGAAGTAGCTGGTTCGGGAAATGGTCATATTTTGCAACGACATGGTTTTCAGGAATACTAGTTTATTTCAATGAGAAGTAGATTAATTAGTCCATTCATATTTTCAGTCATATTCAATTTTGAAAGCAAGGATTAATGATAATTAGCAATTTCGTTTTTTTCATTTGTTGTAAGATGACGGGAATGCTGGCTCCGGCTCTGCGCTGGCTCTGCGCAGGCGCCGCCGCCCGGTCACCATGGCGACGGGACGGCCGGTCGCCTGACGTCACGTTGCACACGTGGCTCCGGCGCCGGCCGGCTGGTCACCATGGCGACCAGCCGGCCGGTCGCCTGACGTCACGTTACGCATGCGTAGAGCCGTGGTCTGCGCCCAGCAATGGCGTCCGTTCGATCTAGAGCAGCCATCTTTGAGTTTTCAGTACCAGTAGCTGCAGAAAGCGCGCATGTTTCATGGGTTTATAAGTGCATTTTCTGAGATCTTTTCAGCTTTTTGTGAGCTTCATCAATTAATCAAGTAATCAAATCAAAAACATTTGGTGTGATTCGAAATGCGTAAGGATTGTTCCAGTTTTTGGAAACCAACGAAGTTGCCGCTCTAAATTGGATGATCTCAGCGGGACGGAGCGACGTTGAATTAAGATCTGTCTATGCTTTTGACATTTGATTGCGTTTGTCATCATAATTATATATTTCTTTGCCATAAATATCTTCAGTTTTGCCCTAACTAACTGTGTCAATTGCGTATTTTATTTAATCAAAGCTGATTATTTAGTAAACTTTTTAGCCTCTTTTGGGGCTTTTTCGGTATGTTTTGTAGAAAGAACTAACACAACCCAAAATTACCAGATTTGATCAGGATTTTTTTGTCTAGACCGCCATCCATGAACAGGTGACCAGGAGTTCTAGACCCCCACCCTCGATCCCAACGACGCACAACACCCCACGTTAACACCAGAGAACAAAATAGAAAATGTCGCGGCACTCCCAGCTAGGAAATGGAAACAAAACATAAAGAAGCATAACAAGAGAGGCAGGTTTGGTGTTAGACGTGGTCATGTAAAAGAGGCAGATAATAGTAATTGCTGAAAACAGCAGATGACTGCCCCCCAACTATGTCCCCGGATGCTACACATACACGTTCCCTTTCATTCCCGGAGTTAGTAAAGGGTGTCCAGTCATTCAAGTGCAGGGGCAAGTTCAGGGCAAGTTCAGCATGTGTCAATGATGGAACCAAGGCGAATCTTCCCAGCTAAGCAACGTTTGTTGCTGGTCGGATCCGCTGGATCCAGCTCTGGTTTGGCGGATAACTATATCTGTAGATCTGTAGAGAGCTATCAATATGTGTATGTTTATGAAATGTTAACTACCCACGCATACATATCTGCAAATACACACATATGCACATACATATATATATATATACATACATATACACACATACATACACATATACACATACATACACATACACACATACACACATACACACATACACACATACATACATATATACACATACATACACATACACACATACACACATACACACATACACACATACACACATACACACATACATATTGTGTATTGTATGTGTTACTTACTATAAGTTACCTATTTTGTATCTATATATAAGTTACTTATTATATATCTGTATATAAGTTACTTACTATGTATCGTGTGGCATTCAATTTGTATTGAAGTTTAGTATACTAAGTGCGTTCGTGTTGTTTCTGTTATATACACACAGTTAGTTACATTCTGTTACATTCTGTACATTCTGTTAGTTATATGACAGGAGAAAACGTTCCTTAGTAAATTTCTTTAAATATTCTTTTGATGTGATCCTCAAGTCCATTTCTGATGTATGGGGTGTGATAACAGAATTACAGAGTCTAGGGCCAATCCATGATGCGACTCTGGTGAGATAGAGCTTTTCTGAGAATATTTAATTGAAGTGACGCCTGCTTCTTGTTGTAATGCTTGGAGCATTTGACAAAGTAAATAGGGCGTCCAGTTCAGTGGGAAGTCTTTCATTAAATTTCTTGTGCATTACTGTAATAAGCTGTTGTCTAGCAATATCTTTTACTTTAAGAATGTTTATGGTTGTAAAGATAGGATCAGACAAGTCTATGTTGGTTATCAATGATTCTTACGACTCGCTTTTGGAGAGTTTCAATTTTATTGACGTAAGTTGGATACGTGAAGCCCCAGACTAGACAACAATAGCTAATTTATGGCAAAACGAGAGCATTGTAAAGCAAAAGCAGCGAATGCTTATTTAGGAAGCATTTGGACCTATTTAGTATGCCTATGTTTCGACTTAATATCAAAGACAAATTATCAATATGAGGTGACCACTTCAAACTGGCATCTATATACATACCAAGATATTTATCCTTTGTTTCCTTATTTATTGTGACACCATTCAGTTGGACTGTCAAGTCTAACCCTACATTTGAGTTTGTATACAATTGGTAAGCTGTTTTTTGGGTATTAAGATAAATTGTGTTAATCTGTAACCACTTACAAATATGTGTAGATTCTTGGTCAATGACAACTTGGAGAGTACTAATGTCTTCAGATTCAAGGATAATGGCGGTGTCATCAGCATAAAGTAAGAATTGTATAATATTACTGATATTCGGAAATCATTAATGTACAGGAGAAAAAGAAGCGGTCCCAGGATTGATCCCTGTGGCACCCCCATCTTCACCTGTTCTAAAGTTGATCTTATTCCATTAGAGTCAACACATCGATGCCTATTTGTTAAATATGATTTGCTAATATTTAGTGGAGGACTAGCAAATCCATACTTCTATAATTTTCCTATTAATATTGAATGATCAACAGTATCAAAAGCTTTCTTTAGGCCCAAGTAGATTCCACACACTATGTTTCCCTTTTTAAATGATTTTGTTATGTTCTCTTGAAGCAGGAGCAGAGGCATGTATGTTGATTTATTTTTTTGAAAACCAAATTGGCAACTACTTAGTATGTCTGAATCATGTAGAAATGACATTGTTCGGAAATGTATGATTTTTTCAAGTATTTTGAAGATGTATGGCAATACACTTATGGGCCTGTAGTTGTCGAAAACCCTTTTATCCCCAGATTTGAAGATTGGTTTGACTAAGGCAACTTTTAATGCAGTAGGAAAGACTCTTTTTGTTAAACATAGATTTATGAGATGTACTAATTCGTTTATTATTGCATCAGATGTGTGTTTGAATATCCTGGCATTTAATTTTATCTATTTTAGCACCCACATTTTTCATGTGTTTTATCATTTCACCAAGTTCTGCAGTATTGGTATTATGTATTGTGTCAAAGACATTCTCAGGTGCTGTGTGTATATACTGGAGGGGATCCTCATCACTAGATGCAATTTTTTGTTTAAGATTTTCTCCTATTGAAATAAAGAATTGGTTAAATGATGCTGCTATTTCTTCTTTATTAGATGTGTATTCACCATTAGCATTCAACAATGTGTCAGGTAGTTGTGGGTTGGGAGTGTTACCTCTGACAATTCCATTTAATAGTTGCCACAATTTTTTTTGGAGTTTGTCCTATTTATTTCAAGCTGATTTTGTATATATCTTCTTTTTGCCTCACGAAGTAACTCATTCAACTGATTTATATAAGTGTTATAAAGAACACGGCACGGAATGTGAATATTCAAAGCAAACTAACGGTAAATATTGCATTGTAAGAGCATATACTTATACATTAATTCATAAAATTGTGATAGATACCAAAAATCACCGGGAACATCCGTGTTCTTACAAGCTATAGAACCATTTATCCCAAACGCCCCAATCGCCCCAAACGCAGAATCCTTCGTGAAAACGACTACTAATAGGGTTAATGCGGCCATTTTTTGCTGAGATCAATATTAAGGTCACTATAAGCCATCACAGGTCAAATTTGGCAACCAATTAAATATGTCCCAGAGACTCTTACTTATCGCAGAAGCTATGATAGCCAGGAACAAACGGAAAGCAATCGAATGCTCTTGGACAATTTAAGTCACCATGATGTCCTCCATTCTCAGATCAGGCCAACAGTATAGGTTTCAGAGGTCACAAAAGGTCACAGTGCCAATTTTTCGACTTTTTTCGTGAATCACTTTTTGCATAATCAAGGAATTCAAATGGTTTTGACACCATATACCATCGTGTTTTCTCGTTTAAACACATTCAACAATATACAAATAGCATATCCGGAATAGGCAAAAACCATAAGGTCACCAGGAGACCACTGGGGTCAGGTTAAGGTCATGCTGCACGTCGATAGATGTGTTTTTCGACAATTGTTGTACCTCGGACATCGACTGCATTGTACGTACTAATTGTAGCATGTACGCTGACGATATTAAGCTGTATCACCGCGTGAATTGTACCGCCGACGCTGACGCTCTTCAGGCTGACCTAAGCCGTCTTGCTGCATGGTCTCGTGTCTGGCGTCTGAAGCTTAACCCGTCAAAGTGTAACGTCATTTCATTTTCTTTACGCAAATCACCTATCATGTATGACTATTCACTGAATGGTACCGTCTTGGAGCGCCGCTGTGAAACGCGCGACTTAGGTGTCGTTCTCGACGCAAAACGTACCTTTGCATCTCATGTGGACTCCGCTGTGTCCAAGTCTGAGATGCTGGGACTGCTTATCCGCAGCATGCAGCTGCCGCGATTCCGGCGAAACTCGCGTGTGGACCATCGGGCCCTGATTTGCGCTCATAACGCACATGTACGGTCTCTGCTCGAGTACGGCAGTGTAATATGGACAGGTGCAACTGTCACCCATCTAAAGCGTCTCGAGCGTGTCCAGCACAAGTTTTTGAGGTGGCTAGCCTCCAGGTCGGACCGACCCTGTACTGACCTAGGCTATGAGGCGCTTTTAGCTCATTTTAACATGTGTTCTATGAAAGCGAGAGTTATCCAGCATGACATTATGTTTTTACACAATGTATATCAAGGCCGCATTGAGTGTCCTCATCTCGTGTCGACATTCCGCCTGTCCGTGCCGCCGCGGCCATCTCGCAACTTCTCCCTTTGGGCCATACCTTTTGCCAGAGTAAATACCGTCCTTCGTAACCTTCTCTGTCGTGTCCCAACACATACCAACTCCTTTCTTAGATCCTGTACGTCCGCTGATTTATTTACTTCAACACGCTATTCCTTCTTGACCAGCGTTCGAAAGTTGGGGCGGGACGTATATGTGATCCGCTGCGTGTGAATGCGAACTATGCACTATGAACTATGAACCATCTAAATTCCCATTTATTCACAATTCATAAAGCAGACTCACCAGAATGCCGATGCGGACACCATAACGAAAACGTCAGCCACTTCATTCTTACCTGTCCATACTATGAAACTCAACGGAACAGCATGTTCGTTGGGGTCAGGTTAAGGTCAGGTTAAGGTTCGTCAGGTTAAGGTCATGCATAATCAAGCGATGCATGACCTTAATAATCCCACACATTATGTATAAACTTCTGACGCATACCTCCAAAACATCAGTTAAACATTTTACTCCACGGCACAGATCTCAGCGGTGGCGACGGTTCGGCAGCGGCACTCTACTTTCAAAACTTTTTGTTGAGCTCAAAAATATTTGCCCATCTTTAATACAACTTTCTTTGCATGTACTACATTTTATATTATATTTACTTCCATTACCATGTTGCCGATAAAGGTGTTCATTCCTCACATTTCCGGAGAGGTGCTTGGGGGCTTGGGCAACTTCCAATTCCAGTCCAGTGAGCTGTGCCGTGGCGGCGTTCGCAGTTTAAGTCAAACTTCTTCTAATGATTTAGACTTGGCGCTTTAATTTAAGCATTGCTTTTGCGCCTGTCTGATTTATGTTTTGCATGTTACATGTACTTTATGTTTAATAAACTTGGTTATGATGATGATGATGATAATGTGCAATATTATGTATTTATGTGTGTGCTTTGCCTGAACGTATGATATTATTTTATTTTACGATATTATTATACGATATTAATACGTACGATAATAATACGATAATATATTACGATAATATTACGTACGATATTATTTTGACAAACATTGTGCTTTTTAATATGCGACTGCACCTATTAGTGGGCATTATATATGTTGGTGTTTCTTTATCAATAAACAATCATAATAAACAAACAAGAAGTTAACCATGACGTTAGTTTCATTGCTCTTCAGTCTTCACTCACAAAAAAATCAACACCCGCGCAGGGTGTCGACACCCCTATCCCGTGTGATGCCCACACAACCTAAAATACGTCGCCTGGAAGGTGTTTTGTTTAGCACTCAGGGAGGTGTACCGGAGCAACCGTGCTCGCCGCTGCATGGGGTGTATAGGTTTGTTTGTTTATTTGTATATTTATTGACAATGAGCAACAGGCATTCACCCAATTACAGCTCAAGTCGAGTAATTAAAACACGCGACGACACGACAGCAGCAGACACACGCACACAGTTGAAAACAGACGAGGCAAATATGATAACGAAAATGTGATACTAAAATAGAACACAAGTTCATGAAACAGTAAATATGAATACGTTAAAAATAAACATAGGTGAACAATAGTTCACAGGCATGCTTTGAGGCTACGCAGACCTAAGAAAACGCTTGTAAAAGAACACATAAGATCGGTAAATGAGAAAACTCCAGCAGTAAAATAAGAGTAATAAAACTCGCATGCTCACATCACACACGCCCACACACAATCCCAACTCATCGCCACCAGTGTTGTGCAGCCTATACCGCCATACTCTTGACATATGATTTCACCTGCATTCTAAAAGCTCCTAAGGTATCATTGAAAAGGTCGGATGCAGGACAGGCAGACAGGAATAGGTTGGTGTTGCGAGGCGCCCGCGCAAAGACGGCACGTTTAACAGTTTCCACTCTAGCGAATGGGACATGCAGGATTGTGTGCGATGCTGCGCGGGTGATATTTGATATTTGCCGTGTTGCCGTGTTGGTATTTGCAAGGAAAAGCTTTGAAGAAGCAAAGAAGACTCGATCCGTCCTGAGAAGGTTCTATGTACAAATAGTATGTCATACTGCACTCTTCTCTGAGCAAGCGAGGCGATATTAAAAGACTGTACAATATCTGAATATGAATATGAGGGTGAGTGTGAATGGTGAAGGGTATGGGCATGTGACTCGAGCCAGATAAGAAACTTGTGTTGGACACGGTCCAACCGATCGAGCTGTGTTGCTGCTGCACCTACCCATATCACACATCCGTACTCGAGTATGGAGCGCACGTTACCGAAATATGCTGCCAATATTGGCTCCCGTTTCAAGGCGCCGCGAGCACAACCAGTCTGAAGGCATCTCATCATCACACCCAGTGCTCTGTTTGCCTTGGTAACCGTGAAGTTGATGTGGTCTCTAAATGTGAGCTTAGCGTCTAGCCATACTCCAAGGTCACGGATTGAAGATACGTGTTCCAAGGGTGTTTCATTGATTTTGTAAGTCACTGAAATGGGAGATCGTTTCAAAGTCATAGTGAATGACTTACATTTTGTCGGATTGAGATTAAGTTTCCAGTCAGCAGACCACTGGCAAAGACTGTCCAGATCCCTTTGCAGCAAAAGTGAGTCGTTCGGGGTTGAAATTTTGTGATACAATTTGACATCATCGGCAAATAGCAAACAATTGGTCGTAATTTTGTCAGGCAAGTCGTTAACGTACAAAGCGAAAAGTAATGGCGATAGAATGCTTCCTTCAGGTGTTCCAGAGACCACGTTTGTCTAGGTTTAACGGAACACCCTTGATAACCGCTGCATGGAGTGTCGAGGTGTCGCAATACTCATGCGGGGGTGTCGATTGACGCTTCAGCCGGGCGTATTATATATTGACATCAACAGACACTCCACGAATAAGCGTGGCTATTACGTGTCATAAGTCGGCTAAATACAACAGTAGGGAAGTTACAATTGTCACGATGGGAAACCAAGCAGACTATCACTCAGACATACACACACACACACACACACACACACACACACACACACACACACACACACACACACACACACACACACACACACACACACACACACACACACACACACACACACACACACACACACACACACACACACACACACACACACACACACACACACACACACACACACACACACACACACACACACACACACACACATACACATATACACACACACACACACACACACACACACACACACACACACACACACACACACACACACACACACACACACACACACACACACACACATAGCCACTTATGGCCGAAAGAAAGACCGGGCCGCCCGTTTGAAACGTGTCGGTTCCAGCTCCCTCACATCATCAGGCAACGCGTTCAGGAGCGATATCGCACGGTACGAAAACGAACGCTGTCCGGCTGCCGTTCTCATGGCCGGCGGGCGCAGGTACTGGTCCTGTCGCGTGACACGCTCACAGGGCCGCGCATCAGCATAGATGCGGAATAAATAGGCGAGGTCCGCAGGCTCACCCCGCACATATGCTTATTGAGGAACAATCGCGGTCTGGTAATCGCGCATCTGGCGAGGCGCGAGGAGGTTCAGGTCATCCCGCGCGCGAGACACATGATCATACTTTATGAGTCCAGCAATGACCCTGGTTGCAAAATTCACAACTTTCATCAGTTTGTTGTCGTTAGCAGCCGAACCATTGTCATATACAGAGATACAGTATCTCACGCGCGAGACGACCAGACCGCGCACAATAGTTAGCATCACGCTCTGCGGGAGGAAGTGCCTCAGGTGGCGGAGACCGATCAGGAGGCCGACACACTTTCGTACCACGTCACTGACATGTGCGTCCCAGCTAAGGTGGCGGTCAAACAGCACGCCGAGGTTTTTAACGAACTGGCTCTCCTGGGTGGTCTCCCCACCGACCTGCACGCTGACAGGTGAGAGGTCGCGGGTGTTCTGCCGGGTGCCAAGGAGAAGGATTTCAGTTTTGAATGCGTTGAGTTTAGGTCCGTGTGCATGGAACCACGATGATAAGGAGGACAGTGCAGTCTCCATGCGTAGGATGAGGCTAGGAAGGTTGCGTTTGACATCGGATATAAGGACCTGGGTATCATCAGTGTACTGGGTCACATGAGCGTCTGGCGCGGACAGGCTGAGGTCGTTGGCAAAAATAGTGAATAACAGAGGACCAAGGGCTGATCCCTGGAAGACACCCATGGTATTGGAAAGAGGCTTGGAGATCACTCTGTCACCAGAAGGGGAAGAGATGCAAACTGACTGAGCATGACTGATGAGACAGGATGAAAACCAGACCGGGTCAATGCCATAGAGCTGGAGTTTGGAAAGAAGCTGTGAATGAGGAATATCGTCAAAGCATTTACTAAGGTCCAAGAGGCACAAAAGAGAGACATGTCCACGGTCCATGTTGGAAAAGATACGGTTAGTGATGGAGAGCAGAGCGGTTTCTGTGGAATGGCGGGCCGAAAACCATGTTGGGATGGGGAGAGGAGATGATTATCGGACATGTAGGCAGACAGCTGGCGCTGTACCAAACGCTCGACGATTTTGGCCATGATGGGGACTATAGAAATAGGACGATAGTTAGAGATTAGGGTTGGGTCACCGGATTTGAAGATGGGATGAACCAGAGAGTGCTTCCAAGAATCGGGAAAGTCGCATGAGGTAAGGCAAGTATTGACAACATGGAACAGGACAGGGCCGATGGCGTCAAAACAAAGGAGCAGGATACGAATACCAATACCGTCAGGTCCACACGCACCAGAACGCTTCACGGAGAACACTACCTCCCGCAGCTCGGACAGTGTCACCCCGGTAACACGAAAACCGCAAGCTCCTACCCGTGGTAGACGGCACGAAACCTCGGGCGGCACCCCGAGACTAGCGAGGCCGGCCCGACACGCGGGGCGACATTAACAAAAAAGCTGTTCATCTCATCCGGTGTGGCAGCAGGAAGGTCGGCAGTGCTGCTTCGTTAACCCGCGTTTAACGAGCGGACAGTGCGGTACAGAGAACTACTCCCCCGAGCCCGTAGTCTCTCCTCTATGTCCGTCCGGCAATCGCGCCTGGTTTCCGACCTGACCCTCCTGTCTAAATCTCGGAAGGCCGGCGATCTCCCCTCACGGCGCAGCTCGCCCCTCCGCTGTGACATTAGGTCCAGGGTCGCCGGGGTGACAGCTGGTGCACAAGGGTTCCTAACTGAAATGGTTTTCAGTGGAGCATGCCTATCGATCACCGGGAGCAGACAGTGAGTGATGTAAGACCACATATCGGCGACAGACGGACAGCTAAACACACCTGACCAGTCAACAAGATGCAAGTCGCGGAGCAAACAAATATGATCGATGCTTTTTAAAAGGCGTGTGCAGATGTGAACAGGCTTCCTACGCCATTTTGGCAGACATGAAAGGACACGGATAAAATGGTGAGGGCTGAAAGCACATTTAAAGGCTTCAACACGCTCCACAACGTCACTAGAGTTACAAATTACGGCATCTAAAAGTGAGCCAGAGGAGTAGGTCAGTTGTGTTACAAACTGATTTAAATTAAACGATTGCAGCATCTCCAACAGACAGTCATTTCCAGAGTTGGTTGACGAGTCAAGTAAATTACAGTTCAAGTCACCCATAATAAAGACAGGTCCGGGGTGCCGCAGTAAAACCCGCTGAAACTGCATCTCCAGCTCGCTTAAGTCCGCCTGGACGGCTGACACCGTTCGCCGCGGGGACCGGTAGACCATTGCGGGAATTCGTTCACCACTAGGAAAGGCGTAACGTCACCGCTGCATGGGGTGTCGGGGTGTCGCAATAATCATGTGGGGGTGTCAATTGACGCCTCAGCCGGGCGTATTGCAGGAGTTCGTTTACCACTGGGAGAGGTGTAACGGTCGCCGCTGCTTGGGGTGTCGTGACGTAGACGCATGGAGGGCGGCGGTCGCCGCCGGGCGCCGGCTCAGAGACGTGTCGCAACTCGCAAGACTCATGCCAATCTGAGCACTCTGACCTGACTCTGACCACTCGCGCCAACCTTCCCAATCTGAACAACTAAAAATTAGTGCATTTCATTGCAAAACCATTGTATTAACAAAACCGTGATTTATTGTAAACAGACCCATGTATCAACATCAACATCACAAATCATCTTCATCAAGCATACTCATAAATAATCATAGTTACTGTGGATCAACAGTCAGCTACGTATATTCATATGTTTATAGAAGCTTGGTCGGTGCAGCTCCGACCGGATAAGCAATACAATTGATTGTGACGGGAGGGCATGATGAAACATATAGACGCTATCATGCCTAATGTTTATCGATCACAAATTCACAATTAACTACATTTCTAAGATCAAAAGAACGCACGAAAGAACGCACTCACAACTCACAATTAGGTACTTATAACTACGATCACGACAGCACGATTGACAGCCTTTCGCAACTCAACGGCAACTTGAACACTGACAACGGTCGACGCACGCATTTTGCACAACCTGCCGCGGCCAAGGCCACGGCGCAACTGAGCCGGCGCGGCCGGCCGGCGGCGATGTGCGCGCGCAGCTAACGCCGCGCCGCCGACTGCGTCACGATACCTCAAGCAGCGGCGACCGTCACACCTCTCCCAGTGGTAAACAAACTCCTGCAATACACCCGGCTTAGGCGTCAATCGACAACCCCTGCATGTTTATTGCGACACCTCGACACCCCATGCAGCGGTGACGAACACACAATGCGATGGTGGTCGGCACTGACACACCACGCCGGTGTCTGCCAGCAGTGTAGATAGCGAAGCCTCAACAATTACACCCCATGCATGAGTAAATTTCCAAATTAACCCCTGTGGTAGTCCTCGGAATTAACACCCGGGTCGTGTGTCGCGATTTTGTGAGTGTTTGTCATATCTCCCCCCAATAAAAATACTCGTGATGACATTGATCACAATTGATTTCAGGTGAGTTCATGAAGGTTACTGATATAATTACTACTTTAATACTCTAATACGGACCAAAACTGGATCCTCAAGATGAAAATTAATACAATTTTGTCGTTTTCAACATAAAAAGAATTTTTTTTTAAAAGTTCTAGTTGACTTATATCGAGGAGATCATGGTCTTCACTTAACCTCAGGGCCCAGGTCACCGATATCGAATTTCGGCACAAACAAAATTCGTGTATTAATGGGTTAAGTTCGCCGCTGGCTTCGTCTTATTTAATGTTTTGATGCTGCTCATAACATGATATGGATAGACATGATCAGTAGCCAGTAAAACGTCCTTTTTTAGCCGTGAACCGACGAGCTGTTCTTAAGCGTTATTTCCTTATGCGAAAGAGCACTTAAAGCTTTATGTCTTAGACAGGACATACCAGGGACGGCGACCCCGGTAGCCGTCCCTCGCCGGCCACAGTGGATTACGTGAGTCGTAACTCGTGAGTCGTGACCGAGCGGGTCAGCCGGGGCCGGCCGAGCGTGAGGGCGGTGGGTCGTGGCCGCAAGTTACGCATTACGCAACCACCGCCATAGGCTCAGGGAAGACAGAATTGTCCGTCTGCGAGCGTTGCTCCTAACCAGACAACGCAGAAATTCAGAAATTCAAGACGATATTTTTACGACATGAACATTTTTATGTGCACATTTTTAGCCACTTCAACCGAGACCCTCCCTCAACCGAGAGTTGCGAAGAAATAAGCCACTGAAAACCATGGCTACAGTTGGGCCACTTACACGTAAATTTGTCCCTCCCCCCCCCCCACGTTGACGGAAGACCTCGCGTGAGCGTTCGCTCGGTAACGAACAGTTATGCATACAGTTACACATACAACCTTTGCTTTTTGTGTGTTAATATCGGTATCGTATTTAAAGTAGGCATGTAATTTACAATTTAAGACGGCTCCATTTAATTGAATCGTTCAATCTTGGTCTCTGCGGATAATGCTAAACAAACGTGCATTAGCCCGGGCACGGTGTCTGAAGGGGGGGAGGGGGGATACAGTTGTCACAATGTGTCCCTAGTAGTTTTTAAGCCGTGCCGATGCCCCTGATGCGGTGTCTTATCAGCAGTCGGCTCTGCATGGTGGAATTAACTTTGACAGGAGCATAGTTGCTGTTATCACAACCTATTTCGGCTTCAATATATGACGTAATATCGCATTAATTAACTTCAATAGAACAGACAGACCAATTGGACCTAATCACTCAGCGCTGCAATGGTCATTGCTGATAAGACATTTGTATTGTAGCACATAGACATACTTAGACGGTGGTATCCCTACACCTTCTTCTATTTTTACCTACCTTGACGCCTCCCTGCCTTTAACTCTATTAGTGGCAGGCTCCTGGCTACCCAGGCTAATAGTGGCAGCGGGGGCCGGATTCCCCCCGGAGATCTTGAGATCCACCCGTCCGATTTACGAAAATCAAACGGCGTTCGATTCCCCTCAACACGATCTAGATTTCTAAAACAAAACCTAAATCATTGATAGGGGAGTAACAGGGGGCAAAAACTAACAAAATTAGAGATATCCACCACAGCTGCCATGTGTATCAACCGATTTGAACGCAACTAATAGGGATCGATAGATATTGAGTTGGGATTTGATATGTGACTGTGACTTTTTCAAAATGCAAAAATCATAGGCGTTTGCAGGTCCATAAATATGGGGGTAAAATAAATGCGTTATAACCCCGTCTTCTGTTGACTTTTGGGGGATAAATGAAATGGTGCGTTATTGTGACATCAGACACAACAGTTATACAGCATATTTGTATCCATAGGTGGCGCCAGGTTAGCGAAAAAGGGAGGACAAATATATAAAAATAACTTCCTGTAAACCTCCCCTTTCAAGTCCCTGAAACCGCCTCTGCCGTGCAATATTTATTATAGTTTACTAACATCAACTAATTTGCACTTGTTTCAATCACCGTACACCTATGTAACTCCTTTATACTTCAGCAGGGGCGCAGCCAGACCTTCAGAAGGGGGGGGGGGGGGGGGGCAAGCCTGTGGGAGAGGCCCCCACCCAAAAAAATACCGCTGGATATGAAAACTCTTCGGATTTCGGCCACTTTATTTTGTGAGGCCCCCTTTTAACAATTTTTCTTCGTCTACTTTTGATGAGCTGGATTGGACCAGGACCCTCGGTAGGCATTATACTGAGCGCATTACTAATTTGTATTGTTACGTAAAGGAAAGAAAACATATCTTAGCTGACAACAGGTGGGGGTCGGCTTTTGAGTGTGGGGGCAGCTGAAATGACGAAAAATGTACCCCCATTTTGATACGTGTATTTAAGCCTTTGCAGCATTTGTTATGTGGATTTTCATGTTATAGTAGGTAGGTATGTACTTGTTAGTTAGCGCCGCGAAGCGGCGCGAAATTTTTACGGTTTTGCCTGATAAAACCCAGAAATATAGACGCTGTGCCTTGTAGCTCGGATAATAAGCTAAACATGCTATTCATTCAATTCATCGTTACGAAGAACCGTTGATGATGACTATGGCTTCGTCATGACGATGACTACCGATGTGACGCCGCGAAGCGGCGTGCAAATGTTAATTTTACGTCCTGGAAAACGAAATGTTAATATTGGAACCAGACCGTGAGGTGAGATGGCTTGATGAGATGGTCCTGGCCTGTTTCCACTATTAGCTCTTCGGTCCAGCAAATTGTGCACCGCTGGAGCAGCTTCCGGGTGCCGATCTCCTCGTCTTTGCGTTCGCGTCGACTTTTTCGGAACTCGGCAAACTAGCTAAACATGAAGCCTGCTTGAAACTTAAAAGTGAATATTTTATGAAGGGAATGGGCACTGGGGCCAGCCAATTCCTGCCAAGGAGAGCCTCTGCCAGACACTTAATGAAATTATTTTCCCCATTTTCCAAATTTTTATAAGGAATTGCGAAACTTATGTCATGCCGCGAAGCGGCGCGAAATTTTCCAGTTTTTGACACTAGATAGGAGGATTTTGACTGCACTGCAAAGGCAACTTTTACGATAAATTGTTCATTTTTCCCGCAAAAGGTGGGGGCCCCTTGGCAAGCCGAGAGGCCTCTGCTCAGACTCTAATAGCCTCTGGGCAGGTTCGAGAGGCCCCTGAACAGGATCAATGGACCATTGGGAAAGCTCGAGAGGCCCCTGAACAGACTCTAATGGCCCCTAGGCAGGTTCAAGAGGCCCTTGAGCTGACTCAATGGGCCCCTGGGCAAGCTCGAGAGGCCTCTGGGCAGGCTCTAATGGCCCCTGGGCAGGTTCAAGAGGCCCCTGAACATACTCAATGGGCCCATGGACATGCTTGAGAGGCCACTGGGCAGGTTTGTTAGGCCGTAGGTGGGCTCAATTGGCCCCTGGACAAATGGGCATGCTCTAGAAACCCCTGGGCTGGTTTTGAGGGCCCCTGAATGGGCTCAATGGGCCCAGGGCATGCTCTAAAAAATCCCTGGGCATGTTTTTTGCGCCCTTAAGTGGGCTCAATGGGCCCCTGGACATGCTCGAAAGGCCCCTGGACAGTTTTTTGGGCCCATCGGTGGGCTCAATGGGCCCCTGGACATGCCTAAGAGGTCCCCTGGGCCGGCTTCGAAAGCCCTTCAGTGTCTCTGAGTGCCCTTGACATGCACCAGAGTGACCCTAGCCTGGTTTGAGGGTTCCTCTGTGACATTTTGAAAGCCATTTAGCTAATGCAAATGGTATCTGGGCCAATCTCGGCGGGGCCCCCTGTGACCCGTAAGGGGGGGGGGGCAATTGTCCCCCTTGCCCCCCCCCCCCCCCTGGCTGCGCCCCTGTACTTCAGGCAGTTAGAAGAAGCCGTGAAGATCGCATCTCCGTATTATCGCCAAATGTCACCGAAAAAATCCCAAAACCGGGCCCTGTAACCCCCTCTGTTAAGGTTGGGAACTCATAAATTTGACTTCATATGCAAATATCAATTCTAGGAATAGTTCCAAAATGTAATGGTTCTGCTCCCAGCCGTTCTGGAGATACCTGCGAAAAACCTGAGGGTGGGCAGAATCTGCCCCCCCCCTGCCACTATTGGGTTAAGTATTATTTAGTTTGTTACGGTCTTTTGAAGTTTTTCTCGACTTTGCGGTCCTTTTACTATTTTAGTTTGAGGGGGTCATGTAACATTTTGGTCGTCCACCAGGGCGAAGTTGTTGCGGTAGCCCACCCGCACGCGAGATAACAGGCATGTGGTTTACGATGCCAGAAAATGTTTCTAATAAAAGCGTATGCTGATGTTCATACATTTATTATTGATTTTAAATGGTGTATTAGTTAACATGGGAATAATACGGTTAAACTCCATTTTACAGCATCATAGCATTGTCGAGCTCCTGTTAATTCCCCATATGCTTTCCCCAAGTACAAATCAACCCAACCGACACTGGAGCATGTGCCATCTCGAGTGGGACGAACATGCTCAGGCTGCTCCCCTGGTTGGATTCATTGTAAGCCCACGCCCTGCTGTGGGGAGGGGGGGGTGAACATTCCATCAGGTTTTTTTTTGGGGGGGGGAGGGGCGGGGGGGGGGGGGACTAAAACGGAGGCGTGGAGCGCCACCTTTTTATGCTCACCACCTACATAGCATGTTCCCGAGATATTTGGGGTTTCTTGGACAGACTCTAAAAAACTGTCAAATTTGAACTTCGATCTGGTAACCTTAATATCGAGTGTTCTCACTGGTCAAACACCCCCAGCAGGGCGTGGAAAATTAATAGTTCATTATAGGTAAATATTGACCTTTTGATTTATTTCTCTGCATAATCTTATGTAACATGTATGGTATTAAATTGATCGAGTCTCAATTTAAAAATGAAATCACAACTTTTCTATTTATAAAATTATATTTTGGGGAAATTTATAAAACAAGTAGATATACTTCTTTCGGAGTTCATGATTAGTGTTTTCCCTTCACTATTGGGAGCGCGACATATCTGACGTTTTTGTTTCAATCTGTTCAACGTTGGACAATGTCCCTAAACAAATCGCTGACATTAAATAGGTCACCGTTGGGTGCATAAATGAACTTCCGATTTCATTGCCACTTTTTCGATTGTTAATTGATTGATTTTAAAAAGTGGTTATTTGTATTAATAAGCTAAAACATTGTATTATATACAGCCAGTGACAAAACTATGCAAAACTCCTAATGTTGAAAACAAATGAACCATTATGACAATTTTTTACAAATTGAGGGTCGCAACCACTAACTAGGCCTAGGGTGGACCGAAATGTAACAAATATCTCCGATACAACGGGAACCGTATTTTTCCCATTACTCCTTGCGAGAGCTTTCCAAAACGGTGCGGCAATCGATATTTTGAATAATATTTCATTTGCCAAAAATGGATTGAAGTTCGGCTGATTTTAGCCAATTTAGCGATTTTTTTCTTCTTCTCATTTTGGCTACTTATTTACGGGTTGCAATTTCCAGTGCAATGCGCTGAATTTGTTGCTGTCTGCGTAGAAAAGCATCGATAACCACATTGGGAAGTGCATTGACATCCAGCCCTACAGACAGACTAAGATCGTGCCATATATCATAGGACCTATACACCACCAGGACCGGGCTGTCCTGTGTCCTATCCTGTGCCCTGTGCCCTGTTCTGTATCCTTCCCTTCCCTGCCCAATGTCGTGCCCTGCCCTGCCCTGTGCCCTGCCCTGTGCCCTGCCCTGTACCCTGCCCTGTGCCCTGTCCTGTGGCTTGCCCTGTGCCCTGCCCTGTGCCCTGCCCTGTGCCCTGCCCTGTGCCCTGCCCTGTGCCCTGCCCTGTGCCCTGCCCTGTGCCCTGCCCTGTGCCCTGCCCTGTGCCCTGCCCTGTGCCCTGCCCTGTGCCCTGTGCCCTGCCCTGTGCCCTGCCCTGTGCCCTGCCCTGTGCCCTGCCCTGTGCCCTGCCCTGTGCCCTGCCCTGTGCCCTGCCCTGTGCCCTGCCCTGTGCCCTGCCCTGTGCCCTGCCCTGTGCCCTGCCCTGTGCCCTGCCCTGTGCCCTGCCCTGTGCCCTGCCCTGTGCCCTGCCCTGTGCCCTGCCCTGTGCCCTGCCCTGTGCCCCTTCCCTGTGCCCTGCCCTGTGCCCTGCCCTGTGCCGTGCCCTGTGCCCTGCCCTGTGCCCTGCCCTGTGCCCTGCCCTGTGCCCTGCCCTGTGCCCTGCCCTGTGCCCTGCCCTGTGCCCTGCACTGTGCCCTGCACCTTGAACAAATAATTA
>JAXIVJ010014711.1:0-33642 GCA_036785665.1 Chirona hameri
TAGCAACACCCTCTCATGCTGGACAAGGACCCTTTCAGGTCAACCAACGGTCCTTTTAAAGACGCTGAGGGCCCAATCGAAGTCACTTCGGTCATGTTTTGGCTCAGGTCAATATTGAGGTCACCGGAGGTCATCAAAAGCGAAATTTTCCAACTTTAGGACCTTGCTCCAGAAACTCCAAATGCACTATGATATGGCACTATGATAGCACTATGATATGGCACTATGATAGCTAGGAAGAAACGAAAACATCGAATTTTAGCTCATGCTAACAGTTTAGGCTTCAGAGGTCACCAAATGTCATGCTGGCATTTTCTTCCAAGAAGTTTTTTGTGCACAACGTTTTACCTAACAGTGTTCGCCACGGGCCCACCAACCCCCACCCCGGCCCGGCACAGGCCCATGAACACCAAGCCCCGGCCCGGACCAGGCCCGGTAAAATTCATAATATTGAGGCCCAGGCCCGGTCCGGCCCGTTCAGATTAAGCATATAATTATTTTCAAAAAATTTGCAATAATTATCCTAGCATATTTCCTTGTATACTATAAATGTGAAACAATGCACCAACTATGCTACCCCCCCCAAAAAAAAAAAACACAGCCACAACAACAGTGTGTTGCTGTGTAAGTGGACTGCTGGTTAAAATATTTTTAAGCTGACCTGAGCTTGCGCGCATTACTTCAAAATTATCAGCCCAGGCACGTCCAGCGCCCGGTGATTTCCTTAAAGTTGAGGCCCGGCCCAGGCCCGGCCTATGGCCCATAGGGCCAGCCCGGCCCGTGGCGAACTCTGTTACCTAATGAAGATAGGGCAATAATTTCAACGCCATCGTGTTTGTCTCATCGATGCACTTCGAACCGTATTCACGATGACTGGATTGGGTCAAGTTCAAAATTTGACCTCAGATCAAGGTCATTTGTGAAACCAATAGGTAATGTTGCATATGGAGAGACGCATCTCAGCAAGACAAACACAGTAATGCGAGTTGCAAGTCTCTATATTCATTCTATAACGAGTCATTGGCAAAAAAGTGCTAGTGACCTCAGATGTCCTCAGCTGACCTTGCAGCGCAACAGTTGCACCTGGGTCAAGAGTGAGCTAAAATAACATGATTCTGCCAGAATTGGCCTGATCTAGGTATTTCATATCCTCTGAATAGGAAGCATTTATATATTTTCCCATTGACTTGTAATGGGTAGGTCACGAAATTTCCCTGCCCTTTGGTCACCGATATACAAATATCCGAGTTAAACGAATTGTCGATACCTGTGCTCTGATTAACTTCTGTGAGTTTGAAATCGTTCGATCAACCCCCGTGACTTTGGCACGACCGTAACTATTTTTGGAGGTAAGATCACTCGACGTGACCTGGTGACCTGACCTGAGATGACCCGAGGTAAAAAATACACAATATATGGATAATTGATTGATGATGCCCGAAGACCTATGCCAATTTTGGTAGCGCTGTACGCCGCCGTTTTCCCGCTATTCCCGAAAACCCTCAGGGAGAGTCAAAATGACCCACACCAGGGCGAAGGTAATCGGTGGCAGCGTTTTGGCTTAGAAGAAAGCCTTCCATCGTGACCTCACGGAACTGCCGGTGGCGATAACTCAGTAACTGTTCCATCAAGGGAGCTGAAACTTGCCACGTGATTCAGCGCCTCACATACCCACACTGGCGTATGAACAGGGGGAGGGTGGGGGGGGGGGGGGGGGGGGCAACTCACCTTTCTGCCATTTTTGGGGCTAAAATATTGCCTTTTTAATATTGTCTTTTTAAGTATTGTTTTTTTTTTTTGGGCTATAATACGATGATTTTGTTTTATGGCATAGGGTTCGCAAACTGCCAAGACTAGAAGAGCCCGAATCTGCAAATAAATATTGCATAGTGGCATAGCGCCTATTTGGTTTATCTCAATACGAGATTAAAGTTTTACTGCCCCCCCCCCCCCCCCCTCTCACACACACACACTTTTCGTGACGTCCCTGTTAAAACCCATGACAACGGATTTTCATCAAACCTGAAATGCAGTGTGTTTTGGACCTGACGATCTGTCTTGGAATACCCAATGCCTGAAAATACCCTCTCAGAGCGTCTGAAGACCGCTTTCAGACCGGCATAAGCCATAGGGTTTAAAAGCCCCAACGAGTTTAAAAACCAAGTCTCAGGTGTAAACATGCCCTTTCAGAACAGCGTAGGGCCCCTCGCACCGACCAAGGGCCCTTTCAGACCAACCGGGGGCCCTTTTGCCAAGTTGCCCCCCCCCCCCCAAGGCCAGGGCTGCGACCGCCCCTGACAGTAGTTTATGTGTTCTAGCGAGAGGAGCAAAGATTTTGTGTTGCATCTTGTAATGAAAATGAAAACATCTGAAAGGTACTGATGGTATCGTTTCTTGTTCCAGTGTTAAAAATAATAATGTTCACTGGTATTTGTTATGCTTTTATCGATCTCTAACATAGGTATATCTTGAGGTCGGATGAGGAAGTCACAACTCACAGGTTTATCCTGCAATTGACGTTGTTTGCACATAGAGTTTCTGAAACCATTTTGCCCCCTTGTATCTCCGGGCGTAATCAATCGATTTTCATCATTCGATCGGTGTTCGATAGGCCTGAGAATGAAGGAAACATGCCACCTCGACCTCGGTGTCATAGATAACGTCACATGTCGGATCAAATGTCAAATATTTGTCCCTAACATGATTTTAATCGATGACAGCTTCTGCGCGAAATAATGGAATTAGACTACCAATACCAATAATTTGTAAATCGGTATTATCTGTGAACTTCACAGATACTACCGATGAACAGCTCGCTGAATCCTGCTTAATTTTGCAACACTGACCGAACCTGGATTTGGACGTATTTAAATCAGCACATACCGCCGTGAAACACAGGTCGTGTGCTCTCTGTAAGTCTTGTATTCTTCCCTCCCACAGCTGAAGACTTTGACCCCACGGCCGTCGACGGGGACATCCCGTTCTTCATCGAAATCGACATCATCAAGATCCACCTGCCACTGCCGACAATACCTCGCAATGACAACATCACCGTGCCCTGCAACTGCCGGGGCACCAACGGCACGGACGCCAGCTGCACGTGCGTCAACGGCACGGACGCCAGCTGCACGTGCGTCAACGGCACGGACGGCGTGCTGATCGTCAGGCCAGGAGCGGACGGGCACGGCAGGCCACCTCTGTATCCCCAGCCGCCAGCGACTGAGATCCCCGAGATCCCGGAGTCCCCGGTGATCCCGGAGATCCCGGAGTCCCCGGAGATCCCGGAGATCCCGGAGTCCCCGGAACTTCCGGAGGCACCGGAATCCCCGGAGCTTCCTGAAATACCTGAGTCCCCGGAATCACCGAAATCCCCGGAATCCCCGGAATCTCCGGAGTCCCCCGCAAAGCCAGTGCCGGAGGACGACATTGTGGTGATTCCGGATATCGCCACATTTGACGCCGTGTTCGCCAACCGCAGTCGCCTGGCGGACAACATCCGAGTGTTCACCTTCGGGGGCGTCTACCAGATCATCATCAACCGCACGCGCAACTCTGTCGAGGTGGCGATGATCCGCGCGCTGAAGCTCAACACCACGCAGGACGCCGCGGAAGACCTGGACTCGGCCCAGGACGCGGCCCAACCGCCGGCCGACGCCACCGTGCCCGCCGAGAAGCGCCGTCTCCTCATGGCGATGAGAGCCCCGTCCGTCACCGGCCGCGGCCACGTCGGAGGAGGGAAGAGCGAAGACGACAACAGCAAACACGGTGAAGACGGAGACGAGGAGGGAAACGATGGAGACGAGGACGAGGACGCAAATGATGAGAACGATGACGCAAATGACGAGAACGAGGGCGAAGACGAGGAGGAGAGGAAGACCAAAGCTGGTGGGAAGGACAGTCAGAACGACAACCCGGCCAGCGACGGCAGCAACCCTGCACTTCCCGACGGCAAAACTGCTGCTGTGTTCATCAACGACTCCTCCGTCATCGGCGTGAATCTGGGTGTGGTCACATTCAACGCGAGCGGCTTCTTCAAGCTGAACGTCTCCATGGCTGATGACTTCATGACGGTCATCATCTCGCAGATCGAGGAGCAGCTGAAGGACAAGGAGGCGGAGAAGCCAGCCGATCCCCCGGGCCCACTCCGCGCAACCGGACGGAGCAGCAGTGCGCAGCAGGACAAAGGTCAGTGAAGCACGCATCGGCACGGTTATCGGGCATTTCGAGCAACAGCTGAGTGATTACACCTTTGATGAGCGGTTTACGTAAAGCGGAAACGTTGATGCTTCATGGTATTTTCGAACCATGTGTCGAACCTCACGAAGCTGCTTAAAATTAAGTCAGACATGTGGGTCGTGAACCCTCTCACCCAAAGAAAAGGATTCTGAGGTTCAATCCCAAATCCCAAGGATCTGAACCCGGATTTGCTTAGAAAGGTGAAAGTCACTAGTAATTAATCAGATATGACAATGCGTCTATTGCACCATTGGAAGCCCAGGTCTTGAGCGCCTAATATTGTGTTATAAGATATAGGCGTACCCAAGGGGGGGGGGGGCAAACAGGGCCATTCCACCCCCCCCCCCCTCTCCCTTAAGGTCCGCACGGGCCCCTTCGGCTGTATGTGCCCTTGGCACCATGTGATAACAGGGGCAATCAGTCATCCATCGGAGGGTCGGCCGGGGATCGTGGAAGGTCGGCTGGGCTCCTCGATTATCGACCGGGGTACCTAGAGGGTCGACCGGGGTACCTAGAGGGTCGACCGGGGCACCTAGAGGGTCGTCCGGGGATCGTGGAAGGTCGGCTGGACTCCTCGATTATCGACCGGGGCACCTAGAGGGTCGACCGGGGCACCTAGAGGGTCGACCGGGGCACCCAGAGGGTCGACCGGGGCACCCAGAGGGTCGACCGGGGCACCTAGAGGGTCGACCGGGGCACCTAGAGGGTCGTCCGGGGATCGTGGAAGGTCGGCTGGACTCCTCGATTATCGACCGGGGCACCTAGAGGGTCGACCGGGGTACCTAGAGGGTCGACCAGGGCACCTAGAGGGTCGTCCGGGGATCGTGGAAGGTCGGCTGGACTCCTCGATTATCGACCGGGGCACCTAGAGGGTCGACCGGGGCACCTAGAGGGTCGACCGGGGCACCCAGAGGGTCGACCGGGGCACCTAGAGGGTCGACCGGGGCACCTAGAGGGTCGACCGGAGGCCCAGGAAGGTCGACCGGGGCACCCAGAGGGTCGACCGGGGCACCTAGAGGGTCGACCGGGGCACCCAGAGGGTCGACCGGGGCACCTAGAGGGTCGACCGGGGCACCCAGAGGGTCGACCGGGGCACCCAGAGGGTCGACCGGGGTACCTAGAGGGTCGACCGGGGCACCCAGAGGGTCGACCGGGGCACCTAGAGGGTCGACCGGGGCACCCAGAGGGTCGACCGGGGCACCTAGAGGGTCGACCGGGGCACCTAGAGGGTCGACCGGGGGCCCAGGAAGGTCGACCGGGGTACCTAGAGGGTCGACCGGGGCACCCAGAGGGTCGACCGGGGCACCTAGAGGGTCGACCGGGGGCCCAGGAAGGTCGACCGGGGTACCTAGAGGGTCGACCGGGGCACCCAGAGGGTCGACCGGGGCACCTAGAGGGTCGACCGGGGCACCTAGAGGGTCGACCGGGGCCCCAGGAAGGCCGACCGGGGCACCTAGAGGGTCGACCGGGGCACCCAGAGGGTCGACCGGGGCACCTAGAGGGTCGACCGGGGGCCCAGGAAGGTCGACCAGGGTACCTAGAGGGTCGACCGGGGCACCTAGAGGGTCGACCGGGGCCCCCAGAGGGTCGACCGGGGCCCCAGGAAGGCCCATCTGGGGATTCATGGATGAACGACCCGGGCCCCTGGAGCGACGACTGGACCCATGGAAATTTGTTCAGGCCGCTAAAAAGGGCCCATTACAAATCGAGGGCCAAACCTACCTACCCCAAACTTTTTAACTCACCAGATTTGGCCCGCTTTGTTTTGAAGGGCCCCATTTTCAACTGTTTTATTATTTTTCTTCTGTCCTAAAATTATCTTCACCTGGGGGCCCCAGAGGCGGATACAAGGGGATCTCTTGCGCCACTCGGGGGGCCCTGAGACAATGAGGAACACCTCTGTCGGTCAGGGGCCCCGGGTAGTGCTACTGAGTACAGGGGGCCCCTGGTGCCAGGCAGGGGGTCCCCGGTACAAGATAGGGGCCCCTGGTGCCAGGCAGGGGCCCCCGGTACAATATAGGGGTCCGTGGCCCGTACCCGTCAGGGGGCCCATTAGCTGGAAACGAATAGGCACGGGCCCCCCAAATGAAAGCCAGAGGGCTCCTCTTGCCGGCATCTCTGGGACCCCTGGGACTATCACAAACCCCTTTGTCGGTCAGGGGGCCACTCCCCCTAGTAGTGGTACTGAATACAGCGAGCCCCCGGGTATACCCGGGGGTGGTATATATATACCACTATATAGTGGTATTGCACACATGGGCTCCGAACCCCCGGTACAAGGTGGGGCCCCCGTGCCCGTCAATTGCCCCATTAACTGAAAATGAATAGACAGGGCCCCCGAATGACAGTCGAGGGGCCCCTACTAGAGCCCTTCATGGAATGGCAATCCCCATGGAACCCATGGAACGGGATGGAAATGGGTGGGAATGGGGCCATTTTTGGAAATGTAACGGATTGGAACGGGTTTGGGACAGACCATATAATTTGTTAGCACCACAAAAAGTTAAATATGGTGAAACGGGTGGAAATGGGAGCCCCATCAATTATGAATTCGGATTGGAACGGATTTGGGTCTGGCTGAATGGGCTGGAACGGGATGGGGGCTGGAAATGTGTCCCCATGAAGGGCTCTCCCCTACCTAACCCAAAAATGTAAAACCTCACCGGATTTGGCCCACTATATATTGAGTGGGGCCATATTTTCAATTAAACTTTTACACATATTTTGTTTGCCCTCAGATTGCTCGAGGGGCGGGGGGGGGGGAGGGGGGCTATAGCCCCGATCTCTCTCCCCTCAGTTGATTAATCATGTGTTGTCCGCTGTCCAGATTGTTGGAATACATTGGTCACTGGCATTGCCTGGCGTCGCGTTTGACCACGAACTTGGACTCTATATATCCCTTCATGCATCGAGTATCGACATTCGGTCTAATACAGTTAAGTTATTTGTGCTCTTTTATTTCCCATTGGCTGGCATGTCAAGAAGATGCGAATTGCATGGCCCTTCGTTTGATTTGACATTCTGTTGGCACTTGGCAGCGGGGGCTCGACAAAGGGAGGGTACCGCCCCCACCCCCACTTATCGCCGCGCTTCCTACCTTTTTAATGGAGTTGTATTGCTGTTTTGGCGAAAATGACTATTGCCAGCAAAAACAAACAAACAAAACATCACAGTTCCTTTAATATGGTTGCAGTTTTTTTTTTAGCACAACACGGCCGACCTTCCAATTTGGAGGGTCGGCCGGGGATTCTGGAGGGTTGGCTGAGCCCCTCGAGAGTCGACCGGGCCAAATAGAGGGTCGACCGGGGCCCTTGGAAGGCCGATCTGGGGCTTCATGGATGAACAACCAAGGCCTTTGGAGGCGGCGACGGTTCCGGAGATCTCCAATTCGCTTGACGCGTAAACCAGAACTGTTGAATATTCACTTGTCTTTGAAGCTGTCGTAATTATAATTATTATGCTGTCGTAATTATCCCTTCCTCAGAGATCGGATACGTTTGTTCAGGTGGCCAAATATACTTATATTTTCGAAAACACCACTCCAAACGCTCCCCAAACTTGACAGCATACCGGATGCTGAGGACGTCCGTGAAATTAGCGACTTATTTCAGCGACTTATTCAGCGCAGGGGCTCCGCCACAGGGGTGACGGGGGGGGGGGGTCGTGTCCCCCCAACATTTTCGGATTTTCACATTACGCCTATGGGCGTTGCATGCAAAGAATCGACTTCAGAATGCCTCCGTCCTCCCAACTTTTGGGAGGTCCGTCCACCTTGATTCAGCGGAGTGAGCGACGGATCAAGATTTGGCCAAAACCTCGGCCCTAAGTCAATTATGGCACGCTGATCACGAATATGACCTTCATTTTCCTGTTCAAGGTCATCTTCAAGGTCAAATTCGAGATCAAAGGACGGGGTCGTTAGATATGGACGTTATATACGGACCAGGCTGTCTATCGTCTGAGCCCACTTTGGAAAGGATCCGGCAATAAATTCGGGACGTTATGCAGTACCCCGTCCTTTGACCTCGAATTTGACCTCCAAGATCAAAGGTCACGGGTCAGGTCACGGTGACGGACGTTAGATATGGACCCTGTCTATTATCTTGGATCACTTTTGGAAGGATCCGGCAATAAATACGGGACGTTATGCGGTACCCCGTCGTTTGACCTCTAATTTGACCTCTAAGGTCAAAGGTCACGGGTCAGGTTACGGTGACGGACGTTAGATATGGACCCTGTATATCATCTGGGATCACTTTTGGAAGGATCCGGCCATGGGCGTGGCCACCACTACGGACAGTACTGACAGTGTCCGTACAAGTTGGCGAACCTCCAAAACACTTGTACGGACTGTCCGTACAAGTTTGCGGAACCATTTTCAGGCGCAGAAACAGAGATATCGATACCTGAAATGTTGATATTCGAATTATCTTCTGATGGTCTAATTGTGACGAATCGTGACGAATTATCTCTATTCATGGAGCTTTTTGCTCAACAGAAGAATAAAAACATCATATTGTCTCCTCCCCAACTTGAACGTAGAAATAGCCAGTTTGAATGAAATGTTAACGTTTTTCGTCTGGAATCCAGAATAGGAGTATGTGCGAAAATGGCAAAAGACTTTGACATTTTGCCCTTGCCATTGCTAAAACGTTTAGCCGTTTAGTGAGCGGTGCTTGATGTGAAAGGGGGTCCTGAGAGTTTGGGGACGACATCGGCGGTAGTTGAGATATTGCGAAATACGCGAGGGAGCAAAACAAGTGTTAACCACTAGCCCAGTACCATAAATAGTCAGACCTCAGGCATGGGTCAATCTGGTAACCTCAATATTGACCTGAGCGAAGATGTCCCGGGCGCAGGAACATGGGGCCCGGAGGCCATGGCGGCCCACTTTTCGGCGAATTGTTTTTTGCTAAACATATTGAATTCTGCTTGGGGAGGAAAACAAATTATAGCAAAGGTTCGCCTAGACAAGAAGGGCCCAAATCTGCAAATACATTTTCCACAGGGGGTTGCGTTTCTCTCAAAACGGGATAATTTTTTTGCACTGCCCACTTCCTCCACTTTTCGTGACTTTCCTACATCCCTGGGAAATGTAACCGACGTGACTTCAAATAGTCTTATTGAGAGCTTTCGAGCGTTTTTTTTCTGAATCTTTCTAGCCCTTTTAGTTTTCGAGTTAGTGGGGAGGGGTCATTTTGGCCCCCACCAGGGCGAAGTTGTCTCAGAGGCTCACCCGGGCGCAGGATAATATTATTATGAGCCAAAAATGCCTAAAATAGTTTATAAATTATTTTGAAGAGCTAATAACGGTATCTTCCGTCTTCACCTATATCCCCATAGGAGCCGAGTTCGAGGGGTCGTTCAGACCCCTCGAACTCAGGCACGGCGAAGGTGCAGGAGCCGAGCCCTGGCTAGGCACAGGCTAAATAGAGATAATGCACTTTTTATGTATTTTTTCTGCATTGCCTTATGCCACTTGCATAGTGAAAAATAATGCTATCTCAATTACAAAAATATGGCGAAAACTTCCGATAATTTTAAAGTATTATTTTGTGAAATTTAAAAGTAATCGCAATAAGTTGTTTCTGCAAAATATCAAGCGTATGATGAGCTGCACAATATTTAGCAATTTTTGAAAGCATCAAATGCACTCAGGGAGTGGCATAAGACAATGCAGAAAATAAATCAAAATATAAAATATTAATATAAAATAAAAAGGAAAGGAAACTAGTTTACTAGACTTAAAAAACTAGACCCTTTAAAAGGAAACTAGTCACTTTGACACATCGCTGCGATGTGCTAACCAAAGTATTCGTACCTGAAAATGTTGGATATAGTGTTGGTTTGGCTAAATTATCCAGATATACCCCCAAAACACATTTTTTGAAAGCAATATATTTCGATAACATAGACACGCATTTTCAGTATATAATGCGAAAGTGGCGCAAAGTTCTAAAATGGCGCATGTTGTTATGATATTGTGTGCATCGGGGCAGCAATTTGGCACAGTGGTAAGAACACTTGCTTTCTGCGTCGGGGACCGGGTTTCAAATCCCTCGGCGGGCCTCTGAAAAAGTCGTCCCAGCCCCCCGTATCCCTCGGAACAGGGTGAGAGTTCCAGTTAGTGGCTTGGTCGCAGGAGGATATGGTTCTTGGTCCACAAACATTGTGTGTTTCGAAAGAGGAATAGAAGTGAGCTGTAAAAAGCTCCGAACTTGGTTAAAATAACTACCTATAAAATTAGTAAGTACAGATTATCTCATCATTGCTTACACACCCAGGATAATATTGTCCGTGGCGAAGGGTTTGCTCGCTGGACTAGTAACGCTACTTTTATCGCATGCTTGAAGCTTCTCGACACAGCGCTACGTTTTTGGACACCGCTGAATGACAGGACAAAACACATCAATTATATTTAGTAGGAGAGTCCTTACAACCAGAGTATGCAGAACATGATTTCTCGACATAGCCTTCGAAACTGCCATCTTCTCAGCGCTAAGAATCCCATCAGGCATCATGAAAGTGACTGGTTTCTTTTAAACACCGTACAAGACACCCCTACAAAAGATCACGTCCTACAGCCCCCCCCCCCTTCTCCGCTCGAAAGGTTCGATGGCATGATGTGTCCATGGATAAAGTAAGTATGGATAGGCATCATACGCGATTTAGTGACCACAGAGCGGTACTAGCTTTTCTTTTTGTAGTACTGGAAACGGCCTACCACGGGGACGTTCCTACAAATATGGGCACACATTACCATGCATGATGTCTATCGGTGGAACCAACATGTCATAAGTGTTTGTGAGAGCTTCCCGAATGCATTTAAACTTAATTTGGTTCATCCCACAATCACTGGAAGGCGAGAAGTCATGCGACGGAGGGGCCGTCTTATCGTTGCGGCCTGCCACGGGGCGGGCGGTATACTAGCAGGTGTTGTTGTAGTACGGGAAACGGCAGCGGCTGCGCGTGGTCGCGGATAACAATAGAAAGTGGGTGGAGTTTCCTATCCATATTCCATATTTACTTTATCCATGTGTCCGTACAAGTTTTGAAACCGTGGCGACGCCACTGGATCCGACAATAAATTCGGGACGTTATGCGGTACCCCGTCATTTGACCTTGAATTTGACCTTAAAGATGACCTTGAACAGGAAAATGAAGGTCATATTCATGATCAGCGTGCCGGAATTGACCATGGGCCGAGGTTTGGGCCAAATCTGAATCCGTCGCTGAATAAGTCGCTAACTTCACGGATGTCCTTAGCATCCGTTATGTTGTCAAGTTTGGGGAGCGTTTGGAGTGGTGTTTCCGAAAATATAAGTATATTTGACCATCTGAACAAACGTATCCGATCTGTGAGGAAGGGCTAATTACGACAGCTTATATAATTATAATTACGACAGCTTCAAAGGCAAGTGAATATTCAGCAGTTCTGGTTTACGCGTCAGGCGATTGGAAGATCTCCGGAACGGAGGATCGTAGGCGTAAAGTTCGCAGCGGTAGTAGAAATGCTTGGTTGATATATGGCTGTTTTCTACCACGGTCATGGGGTATTTTGCAGGGCTAAATATCCCACTAAATACCCTACGGCGTAAGTCAGTTGTCCGATGTATATACGCCCCCCCCCCCCCCCCCCCTCCTGGAGCGAATTATGGGTACGCCACTGGTTATAGAAGTGTGCCACTTGCATTGGAAAGGGACGAGAGACGAGATCTTCATGACTGTACAGTGTACATGCAACATATATACGAGTCGGAAAACACTCATCGTATAATTCCCAGGTACGGACTGATCCGAATTGATACGGTCTTCCGATGTCGTATGTGTGCTGATGATGAGACTGAAAATAGACTGAGCATATCGTGCATAGAATGTTATCGTGCACATTGACAATAATTAATTGTTAGCAGATTCAGAGCTGACGGCTTGCATGCATGTTTACACGAGCCAAACCGCATGCGATGCTTTGTTGCATCGTCTTACTAGGTTCGTGTGGTGAGCTATGAGGTTCGTGTGGTGAGTTTTGTTGGAAGGCACAGCGTTGTAATTGATTAATCAGAATTCCACCGGGCAAGTGCTGCTACTCTTGCTCCTTTCCAATGTTGTGATGTCGTAAGTCATAAACAAATGTTGCCAAGGACTTTAAATATTTTTTTTCAAAAAATGTGTAATACCGCTGCCATCTTATCAGCACCATTTCCGGCTGCCGGTTGTGTTTTCAGGCGACCCCAGCGTCGGCGGCGGCGGCGTCGGCCCGTCTGCGGGCGCCATTCTGCTGACGTTGATGGCGGTCGGCGCCGTGGCCACTCTCGGAGCAGCACTCCTCGTCTCCCGCTCACGAGCCCGCGCTCAGGTCTCCTCGTTCGCTCGCAGAGGTGACGACTACGGCTCGGTGGAGTACGCGGAGGATGCGCTTCACTTTAGCCGAGACTTCTACGCGTAACTAGTGCCATCTATCATTGTTGTGCGCCGACCGCAGCGACATCCATTGCTTTCGGACACCAACTACAGTAGTACATCAACTACAGTAGATGGCACATCTAGCTTTGCTGCCCCTGATTTTTTTTGCGCTGTATGCGTAGTTGTTAATCGGGTGTTGTGGGTTCCGGGAGGTCAACAACATATACTCTTTCATCTTATGCTAGTGCTAAGTGTTAACTCATATGGCCGCTTGCTGTTTACACGCCGTATCACACCGTTTGCTCCATAAGCTTTTTCGCGCAAACGTAGTCTATGCTGGTGAAGGCGTTTTGAGATTCGTGTCGGTGTCGCATACAATCCATTGTTATTCGCCACCCCCGGCGTTATGGGGAAGCTTAAGCACATTTAATAATGTTCACATTCTTAGAACCTGACTCTTGAACGTGACTTAATAATGTGACGGCTTGCATATAATGTCCGCACGTATGGTTACTTGCATGTAGTGTATGTCTAGTTACTTGCTGTTCAAGAATCAAGTTATGCCTAGTTTCTTGCGTGCAGTGTATAACCAAGTTTGATGACGCTGCCATTCGAGTATCACCACACATATTCGCCCATAAGACGCACCGTTTCCTTTTTACCACTTGTGACCTGAATACAATATCCCAGTTTCTCCCCTCACTGCTCTCTCGCTCTCTCTCTCTCTCTCTGACCATCGGTGGCGAATCTCTAACGGCCCGTCTCCGGCTGGCTGTTTCAGAGTACCTGCCACTGTAGCGGCACCTCTCGTGTACCTGTGGCGGTACACGCTCTCGTGTACCTGTGGCGGTACACGCAGTACCCGTGGCGGTACACGCAGTACCCGCGCGTGGTGCGGCGGTGGTGCGGCGGTACTCCGCGCCGGCCGCGCACAAAGCCACACAAGATACGGCGGGATCGGTTTATTCTCGGTGCTCGTAATGACATTGTACATGATTGCTTTTGAACACAGACGGCGCTGTGCAGGGACGCACAGAATGTTAACAAATACACGGCCACAGACCGGACCGGCGGCGACCTGTGAGGCGGGGCGGGGAGGAGGTGTTGTCGCGGCGCTCAGAGCGGCCGGCAGTCCCCACACCGGACCTCACAGGCCGCCCGGACAGACGGGACCAGCTGGCGGGGTGACGGGGGCGACAGGCCTCCCGGACCCGTGACGAGGAGCCGCATGGCACCGTGCGCTCCTCACACCCACACTCCCCCCCCCCCCCCACACACACAGACATACAGACATAGGCATCAACAACAATCGTCTTCGCGCCACTAGCTGAGATCGTTTCGACGGAGCGGCCTGGCCCTGCCTCGCCTGCCATCGCGGTGACACGGTAACGCGGACCAAAAAGTGGACCATAGTGGACCATAGTGGACCATAGTGGACCATAGTGGACCAAAGCGAACCACAGCGGACCACAGCGGACCACAGGAGACTACAACGGACCACAGCGGACCACAACGGACTACAGCGGACCACATCAGACCACAACGGACTACAGCGCACCACAGCGGACCACAGCGGACCACAGCGGACTACAGCGGACCACAACAGACCACAGCGAATTGCTCGGCGGACCATAGAGGACCACATATAAGACCGCACAGTAGACCACAGAGGACTGCACAGCGGACCATATTTCTGACCACGGCGGTGAGGATCGCTTAGAAGACCACGGGACCACAGAGGACCGTTCAGTGGACCGCTTTTCGGACCACGCGGTGAGGATCGCTTAGAAGACCACGGGACCACAGAGGACCGTTCAGTGGACCGCTTTTCGGACCACGCGGTGAGGATTGCTTAGAAGACCACAGAGGATCACAGAGGACCGTTCAGTGGACCGCACCGCAGACCTCAACGCGGACCAGGCCCCGCACAGCGGACCATCTATAGACCGCACCGCGCGCGACCCAAACAATCGAGACCACTGCACCTGAGGCGCCTCGCACGGCGCGCTCCGACGGAGCCGGCAGCTGCCGAGACAGCTGCGGCAGCTATCACACTGCCCTCCGCTACCTGCCACCCGGCCACCGGCAGCAGCAGGGGTGACGCCTGGCGCGCGCCTTTGAACACTGAACGCTGGCGGCAGTGCCGGCCGGCGTGTCGGCCTCCGCGGTCCGTCAGAGGGCGGGCCGGCTCACGGCGAGGGCTTCATGCGTTTGCGGGTGGTGTTGATGGGCGGCACCTGCTGTGTGGCCAGGGCGCGGAACGCCTCGGCGATCAGGTGCGGGTGAGAGGTGATCATCGATTTCCAGGCGGGCGTCTCCATCACGTCCGTGGCGTGTCTGCGGGGAGGGGGGAGAGGTCAGGCACGGCCGGAGACAAAACAATGCAATAGAGCACACCATACCACACATGCACACAGTCCACCAGACGAGGTGTGGCTGCGGGGAGCGGGGAGCGGGGAGATGTCAGGCACGGCCCGAGATGGCACAGTCCACTGGTGGCAAGAAGCAGGTAATGCTCGCTCTCGCTCTCGCTCTCGCTCTCGCTCTCGCTCTCGCTCTCGCTCTCGCTCTCGCTCTCGCTCTCGCTCTCGCTCTCGCTCTCGCTCTCGCTCTCGCTCTCGCTCTCGCTCTCGCTCTCGCTCTCGCTCTCGCTCTCGCTCTCGCTCTCGCTCTCGCTCTCGCTCTCGCTCTCGCTCTCGCTCTCGCTCTCGCTCTCGCTCTCGCTCTCGCTCTCGCTCTCGCTCTCGCTCTCGCTCTCGCTCTCGCTCTCGCTCTCGCTCTCGCTCTCGCTCTCGCTCTCGCTCTCGCTCTCGCTCTCGCTCTCTCTCTCTCTCTCTCTCTCTCTCTCTCTCTCCTCTCTCTCTCTCTCTCTCTCTCTCTCTCTCTCTCTCTCTCTCTCTCTCTCTCTCTCTCTCTCTCTCTCTCTCTCTCTCTCTCTCTCTCTCTCTCTCTCTCTCTCTCTCTCTCTCTCTCAGCAGCTGGTAATACTGGCCACACTTTCTCCAGTGGTAACAGTGAGAGCTCCGATAACGACTGAGATGAACGGCGTCACAACACGGAGCAGAAACTACGGGATACGGGATACGGGATACGGGATACGGGATGGATGGAGCGTGATACGGGATACGGGATGGATGGAGCGGGAGTGACAAGCCAACGTTTGGTTTACTTAGCGGTTGTAATACAATGCAGTTAGGCTAAGCCTACGAAGAAGTCGGGAGGCCCTTACAAACCACACATTATCTGGTATGTAAGGCATTCAGAGGAGCTTGCTGGCAAGCTTGTAATGCTGGGGAAGGTGGACAGAAAAAAAAACAAGACACAGAAACTTGTTCCGCTAAAATTAATTTGCAGATCAGCTTCCCCGTCACAATAAAAAGCTACAAGGGAGAAGGCCATCCTTTGTTATAAGCTGAATACAAAAGGTCAACGCAGCACAGCTTGAGCGTGTTTTAATGTCAGTGTTTGCGACTCACATGTTGACAAAGTCGATGGCCTGCGCCTTTAGCTGCTCGGCCGAGTGAAGGTCGGCCAGAATGAGCACCTCTGGCGAGTTCTCGATGCTCAGGTTGGCGCAGAGGGCCTCCTCGCACATGACCTTCAGCCGCTCCATGGCGTACTGCAGACACAGCAGAGAACACGCAGAACACGGAGAACACGCCGCCGTCAGCATCGGGACACTCAATAGGCCACGCCATGCAGACGTACACACAGAGTCGCGTATCGACACACCACGTGCCAAACAAACACGGCGAACGTCCGGCAGACTATATTAGGCGGCACATACTGCAGAAGTTCAGATATATGTGATAGTGCTGAGAGACCAAATATGGGCATTGCTCGCCAACTAAGCTGTGCGGTCACTCCACTCTGTGTTCGGAGGAAACGTTGATGACGACCGCTTTAGGGTTATTTTAGGGATGTTTGGATCATTATTGGCTCACCAGATGGGTACGGGTAACGATCCCCGGAGGACTGGGGCCCCACCCTGCAGCGGCGGTACACCTGCTGTCCCGCCACCCACCTTGTCTGCGGCAGCCAGCAGGTCGTCGGCCATCTTGTCCAGGTTGTTCGTCTTTCCGGTGTAGATAAAGCGTAGCATCTCGCGCAGCACCTCGTGGTCCACGTCGGTGATGTCGACCCGGTTGTGTTTGCGCTCTTCCATCTCGTGCTCGAACATGGCGGCGAACACGGGCGAGCGGGCGGCCAGCAGCGCCTTGTGCGCCTGGAACTCGCGGCCGCCCACCGACAGTGTGACGTCACTGAAGCGCTGGCTCTCGAACAGCTGGCCCATGTCGTCCGACAGTCGGCAGTCGGGCACCTTGAACTGCACCTGGTTCGACTGGCCGTAGACGTTGACGCTGTCCGCCACCACGCTCACCTGCCGGGAAACTGAAGTTAGTAATACGGTCGATAGATGGCAGCAGCGGCGGGCGGCCGGATGAGGCGCCCAAGGTCTCTGTAATCGCTACCCGAGGTCACCGTCATGAGAGTGTGCGATTTCAAACGCCGCCGCAGCCTTTGTTACAGTCTATCGACGCCATCGGACACTGATTCGCTGACAGATTATTATGTCAATCAGCGGAGTACAGATCTACGACAGAATAGAGCTGCTAAATTATCGCCCGCCAACCCGACACAATGGCCGCAATTGGCCGAGTGCAATACTCGACAATCTCTCACCTCGCAGAAGAGCGTCAGCTTGTCGTCGGGTAGCAGTCCGTTGGCCTCGTCCAACAGGAAGTCCCGCCGGATAAACTTCTTGAAGCCCCAGTCCTTGCCTTGCACGAAGCGGTAGGCCCTTTGGCTCTCTGGAAACGAAACAGCGGAAAATCAGCCACCGCCATCTCTGGGAAAACGGGCTGACCTCGAGCGCCGCCATTTCAGGCTCAGTCTGCGTCAGACCACTAACCGACCGTTTGCTATACGTGTCTGATACCGAGGGATTTGCTGTTGCAATAAGTATGTTACATCCACGACCTAAATTGCCGTTTTAAGTTACTGTATATAGGAGGAAAAAATGAACAAAGCACTGGCACCTTTAACTACGCCCCCCTCAGTCTCTGATCGAGGGCGAGGAGAATAACCTCGACTAAGACGGCCATACGACACTGAGTTAGTTCTAAAGAAAGAAGGTTCAATATCATAGGACCATAGGTACACAGGCAAAAGAATAGGCATAGACATTAAACCTGTGCTTGATGAACACCCCGTCCCTGCATTAGATAATCGTGCGACTTACCCATAGCTTTGGTTTCTTCTCGCTTAGCATTCAGGATTGAAAACTTGAATTTCGCCCTAACTTCTTGTTTGTTGCATGCTACTAGAAGAAGATATAGTGAAAGGTAATCTTTACTTTCTTCGTCTAGTCCCTTTGGATTTACCCGCAAACACCTGGAACAAAGGTGAAGCAACGTTAGTTTTGCAATAGCGCACGTCACTTCCAGCACGGTAGAATGGGAACACGTCACTGACGTCACTGATGCCACATCGCATACAGCACGAGACTGAATGACGTCACATCACATACAACACAGGAACGAAGCCTCCGATGATGCCGACTGCGGGCGGCCGTGTATAGGTGTGTGTTTGTGAGGGACCCCCGCCCCTCCCCTACACACTGGCGGATCCAGACTCTCCGTGGGGGGGATCTTTTTGTGGCAAAAAGGTACCCCCCCATTTTTTTCTCCTCGGATTTGGGCCAGTCACTCTATTTTGGTATTCGCGCTTAAGCAAAATCGCAAAAAAATGATTTTTTTTTCCGAGAACAAGTTTCCTTTTTCATTTTTGGGGGTGAAAAACACGAAATTTAGAAAATCCGAGATGGCCATTTGGAAGAGAATGTCATTTCCTTTCTTTTGACGTATTTTACTTGCAATTTGCATTAAAACTCTATTTTCTACAATTGTTCAACATTTATCGTTTTCCACCAAAAATGGCATGACATGGCGTCATTAAAACGTCATTATTTCCCCAAATACTAAATCAATTTCATTGGAATTTGGTCACTCAAAATTCACAATTCAAGACGTATAATTGATGCAGCATAAGGTAATGAAAGTCTGACGTTGATATCAATCATAGCTTTCAAGTTATTGAGAAAATCCGGGAGGGGGGCAGATTCTGCCCCCCAGCGGGGCGCAGGTTAAGTGTCACCGGGGCTGCTTGAATTGCATCAGGTGCGCTGTTTTGTCTATCATTGAAAGGATGGGATATATACAAACTTAACATTCAATCACTCGATAAAAACAACTTCCGTTTTCATGAAGTTTTCTCCAAAGATCATTGTTTTTCACGTTCAGTGCAGGGAACACGCGGCGGGGGGAGGGGGGCATACTTGTATTGAATGCCCCTCCCAGATTCCTGCGGGGCGGGGGTATTTGCCCCCCCCCCCCCCCGGATCCGCCAGGGCCAGCAATTACCGTCAAGGAGAGCCTCTGCCAGACACTTAATGGAATTCATTTGCCAATTTTTCAAATTTGTATAAGTAATTGCGAAAGTTGTGTCATGCCGCGAAGCGGCGCGAAATTTTCCGGTTTTGAACTGTGCATAGCTGGATTTTGACTGCTGCAAATACAATTTTTACGATTTTACGATAAATTGGGAACGCATACTTGTATTGAATGCCCCCCCCCCCCAGATTCCTGCGGGGGAGGGGGGGGGGGCATTTGCCCCTGATGCCCCCCCCCCTGGATCCGCCAGTGCCCCTACATCACAAGTCGCGACCCCCCCCCCCCACCGAGAGACTTCCCTGACCTCCTCCGTCACCGAGTCACTGGTGTCTGTGTGCGTACGTACGTGCGTGCCCCTGTCTCTGTGTGTGAGAGTGCCTGATGCTATTTCTGGTGGGCGGTGCCGGTGCCAGAAGCGGGGCACCGGCCGGCTGCTGCTGTGTCGGGACGGGAGGGTAGGGAGGTCCTCAGCAGCGGGGCACCGGCCGGCTGCTGCTGTGTCGGGACGGGAGGGTAGGGAGGTCCTCAGCAGCGGGGCACCGGCCAGCTGCTGCTGTGTCGGTACGGGAGGGTAGGGAGGTCCTCAGCAGCGGGGCACCGGCCAGCTGCTGCCGTGTCGGTACGGGAGGGTAGGGAGGTCCTCAGCAGCGGGGCACCGGCCAGTTGCTGCTGTGTCGGTACGGGAGGGTAGGGAGGTCCTCAGCAGCGGGGCACCGGCCGGCTGCTGCTGTGTCGGTACGGGAGGGTAGGGAGGTCCTCAGCAGCGGGACACCGGCCGGCTGCTGCTGTGTCGGTACGGGAGGGTAGGGAGGTCCTCAGCAGCGGGGCACCGGCCAGTTGCTGCTGTGTCGGTACGGGAGGGTAGGGAGGTCCTCAGCAGCGGGGCACCGGCCGGCTGCTGCTGTGTCGGTACGGGAGGGTAGGGAGGTCCTCAGCAGCGGGGCACCGGCCAGCTGCTGCTGTGTCGGTACGGGAGGGTAGGGAGGTCCTCAGCAGCGGGGCAGTGCCGCCGCCGCCGCCGCCGCCGCCGCCGCCGCCGCTCTGTGGCCTGCGTGCAGCCAAGGATAACATCGCTCAGCTCCGCTGCACACACAGCCGGCTCTCCAGGAAGGTCGCGTCAGCGGGCCGGCCGCGGCGGGACTGAGCTGGCGGGGCTGCAGCCTCAGTAACTGACTGACTGACTGACTGATGATGATGATTGGGGTTTAGGGGCGCTCCGACAACGAAGGTCACATGGCGCCCATGACTGATTTCAACTAGCTATCAATTTGAATATACAACGGAGAGGCCAGCGGCAGCAATAAATGCAAACAGAATATCTGCTGCAATAAATCTGGAATTGTCACCAAGCAAGGCTACGAAGCGTAAGTCCGGAAGATCGCAGACCAAAGAATCTCAGCCGTTCGTTTTCCAGCTGTGTACTGACTGACTGACTGACTGACTGACTGACTGACTGACTGACTGACTGACTGACTGACTGACTGACTGACTGACTGACTGACTGACTGACTGACTGACTGACTGACTGACTGACTGACTGACTGACTGACTGACTGACTGACTGACTGACTGACTGACTGACTGACTGACTGACTGACTGACTGACTGACTGACTGACTGACTGACTGACTGACTGACTGACTGAGCTGGCGGGGCTGCAGCCTCAGTAACTGGCTGACTGACTGACTATCTCGGCGACAGCTCCGGCCGACCAGACCTTGTGACGCGATGGAATTTCTGTTCTGATGACTTGTTGTTCGCTTCTGAACCCCACACCGCACTGCAGCGTGGATATGTCGATTGCCACTTACTGGTGTGACGCGGCGTCCGAGTGAATTACGGCGTGCCTGCGCCGATCGGCCACTGCTGGTGGCTGGACTGGCTGACGGGGAGGAACGGCGGGGAACGGCGGGGAACGGCGGGAACCGGCGGGGAACGGTGGGGAACGGCGCGGACCGTCTGGGAACGGCGAGGAACGGTGAGGAACGGCGGGGAACGGTGGGGAACGGCGGGGAACGGCGGGGACCGGTGGGGAACGGCGAGGAACGGTGGGGAACGGTGGGGAACGGCGGGGACCGGCGGGGACCGGCGGGGACCGGCGGGGACCAGTGGGGAACGGTGGGGAACGGCGGGGAACGGTGGGCAGCGCAGCTGTGTGCACGTGTATCGTCCGGGACTTACCGCGTCATTATCTGTCTGATGTAATAGCATAGGAAAGCAACAGCTGTTCCTGAGAAGGAAAATACCTAACGATTTACTTGATATCAGAGGGTTTGTAGCATCGATGTATGGCATGTAGGTTCGAAACACGTGACATAATAATGAGAAGCACAATCGCAAATCTGTCGGAAGTCTGAAATCCGTTCAGTTCCACGTGGCATCGTCTTCCGTCCGATTGGCACTTGGAACTCCCGAAGGAGTGAATCGATTCGATTGAAGATACGATCGCGCTGCAGGGCCGATCCCTACTTCAGCCTGTCTGTATGTATGTGCGTCCCCACACAGCAGGCGCACCGGCAACAATATACAGCAGACAAGAGCACGCCCGGACCGGGACGGTCCACGGGGCTCTGTAGCCGAAAAGAAGGGGCACGGAGGGGAAAACCGGAGAGGCGAGGGCGAGGGCGAGGGAGAGGGAGGCGAGGGCCGGGAACAGTGCGGGAGAGGGGAGAGTCGCGCTGCAGGGAGACAGTGAGGGGAAACAGGAGGGCAGACTGAGGGGAGTGACGCTGCCCCATCGTCACAAAGGTGACGATGGGGCAGCGTCGTTAAAATCAGCAGGTGGTATCGTGTCCCTCCTGCTCAGCTGCCGCTCTGTGTAGACCAACGCCCGGGATAGTGTGCGTGAACCCCAGGCCAGCGTTGTCGAACATGCAGTGGATGCTGTGACATTTGGTCTCTGAAGAATGGCACCAGTTCAGACAGTCGTACAGAAGCAGGCAGCTAAGCACCATCTCGACGTCTAGCCCGCCCGCGTCCCTCTGAAGCGGATCACCTGTCAACACTTGCCACCTGTGTGTGATCACCTGTCAACACGACGTCCCGACGACGACTCCAGCACGTGACGCTGTTACACACAAACTTCGTCACACAAGCCACACGTCACATCACACACGTCACACAGCATACGTGGACACACGTCACACATGACACGTGACATACGGCACACGTGACACGTGACGCACGTCACACCGTCACAGAGTTTCTCCGTGGGCCGTGACACAGGCGAGTCTTGCGACTCCGACTCGGCGGTGCGGCCCGTCGCGCAGCTCGCGCGCTGGAGTTAAAGGGTCAGTGAAAGTGTGACGCGTGCCGTCCACCACACATGTCCCTGGCCAGCGTCCCGTCCCCGTCTCCCTGGCCCGGCCCTGGCCAGCGTCCCGTCCCCCTGGCCCGGCCCTGCCCAGGGGCCCGCGCCATACTCACCATTTGAGCTTGTCGTTTGCGCCTGCTGAGAATGTGGACGATTTGAGCACCTCGCCCATCTCCTCCCGGCAGAAGCTGAAGTTGTTGATGGTCCACATGTAGCTGAACTTGACCACTTTCACCTGCGGCGACAATGGAGCCCGGTGTCAGAACGGTGGGGCAACACAGGGCGCGCGCGCGCGCGCTCCGGCCGGCCCGCCAGATATGGGTCGGTAAAAGTGCCGGCAGGGGGAGGGGAGGGCGACAAGCCGCTGCCACTCACTGGGTCATGTGAAGGGGACAGGAGGCTCAGCTTAGCCGGCACGAGCCGACGATTGCCTGCAGCTCTCGGCCGCGGATTACATGTGAAAGGCAGATGGTACCGCTAGTAACGGGCGAGGTGCTTAGTGCTGAAATGATAACTTGATGATCATTCAAAATGGAGCATCAAACCGACATTAGCGTGACCTGCAAAGAGGAGCGACTAGAGTTACCTCTAAAGAGGAGTGACTAGAGTTACCTCTAAAGAGGAGTGACTAGAGTTACCTCTAAAGAGGAGCGACTAGAGTTACCTCTAAAGAGGAGCGACTAGAGTTACCTCTAAAGAGGAGTGACTAGAGTTACCTCTAAAGAGGAGCGACTAGAGTTACCTCTAAAGAGGAGCGACTAGAGTTACCTCTAAAGAGGAGTGACTATGCAGTGCAAATCAGTCGGTACGGCAATTATCGTGCACCATTTTGGCGGCCGGCTTGCGGAATAGATTTGCATTTCATTGGGACAATCGACAGCCGTCCTCTCAGTTTGTACGCCGCTTTAGTTATCGTCATTTCCTATGTCGAAATACACAACTCTCTGCCCGAGCGGCAGAACCGGCAACTACCACCGTTCTGACTTCACTTGATCCGACCCGACCCGACCCGACCTAACCCGACCTAACCTAACCTACCTAACCTAACCTAACCTAACCTGACCTGACCTGACCTGACCTGACCTGACCTGACCTGACCTGACCTGACCTGACCTGACCTGACCTGACCTGACCTGACATGACATGACATGACATGACATGACCTGACCTGACCTGACCTGACCTGACCTGACCTGACCTGACCTGACCTGACCTGACCTGACCCGACCTGACCCGACCTGACCCGGTGGCCCAGCAGCGCCGCCGGGGATGAGTGATCAGCTGATTATCCTCTCAGTCGGCCACCCGCCGCCCACTGCTCGGTCGGCCTCTGACTCACACCCGGCCCCGGTCTGGCCGGCTGCAGGCATCAGCTGACCGGGACGCAGCGGGGTCAGGCCAGCCGGTCAGCCGGTCAGCCGGCCAGTCTGAGGCTGCCGGCCGGCCGCACAGACGGAAAATGGGGCGGCGGCGGCTGCGGCCGGCCACGCGCCACGAACCGGACCGGCCAACCCGACCTGGCCGTTGCCGGCACACATAGCGACGGCCAGCCAGGGCGGCGGAGTCGGTGGCGTGGCTACAACCTGCCACCAGCAGGCTGCCAGCGCCCCGAGCCGCGTGAATTGCTAGACGAAGTACGGTGCCCATCGTGTCAGTCCTGTACCTCTGGCAGCTCTGATGATGATCATCATCATCATCAACACGTTTATTGGCTTTCATGTTTTAATGATGGGACCGAGCTGCCGTGTCGGTTACTGCCAGGAGGCCTGCACCACCGGCACACATATGTCATGACCTGGCATGACCTGTGTGTCGTGACCTGGCATGACCTGTGTGTCGTGACCTGGCATGACCTGTGTGTCGTGACCTGACAGGTATCGTGTGTTGTGACATGACAGGTGACGAGAGGGCGCGGCTGGGACGGTGGTTGTGTCCGTCTACTGCTGACATGCCAGCAGCGCGTCCCGCAGCTCTGCCGGCCGTCCAGCTGCAGCTGCCGGGACACACCACCCCGCCGCGGCGCATCTCCGACCTCCGCCGCCCGATCAATACAGCACCCCGAGCCGCCCAAGCCGTCCGAGCCGTCCGAGCCGTCCGACCCGCCCGAGCCGCCCGAGCTGCGGGAGCTCCGGCGGCGGCGGCGGCGGCAGCGCTGTGGCCGCCCTGCCTGCGCCGCGGCTGTCTCCCGCCGCCCAGAGAGATGAGGAAACTGTCTCCGCAGCAGCGCGCCGTCACTGGCACAATCGCCCGACACACGCCACCAGAGAGAAAGAAAGCCCTTTTTGCAACCGGCTCGCGGCGGTGACGGCGGCGGTGACGGCGGCGGTGACGGCGGCGGTGACGGTGGCGGTGGCGGTAGCGATGGAGATGGAGATGGAGATGGAGGTGGTGGTGGTGGTGGTGGTGGTGGTGGTGGTGGCGGTGGCGGTGGCGGTGGCGGTGGCGGTGGCGGTGGCGGTGGCGGTGGCGGTGGCGGTGGCGGTGGCGGTGGCGGTGGCGGTGGCGGTGGCGGTGGCGGTGGCGGTGGCGGTGGCGGTGGCGGTGGCGGTGGCGGTGGCGGTGGCGGTGGCGGTGTCGGTGTCGGTGTCGGTGGCGGTGTCGGTGTCGGTGTCGGTGTCGGTGTCGGTGTCGGTGTCGGTGTCGGTGTCGGTGTCGGTGTCGGTGTCGGTGTCGGTGTCGGTGGCGGTGTCGGTGTCGGTGTCGGTGGCGGTGGCGGTGGCGGTGGCGGTGGCGGTGTGTCAGAGAAAGGCACCAGGCCAGGCCGGGCCGGGCCGAGCTGTACCGGCGCCAGTCACCCCTCTCTCCGCCGCACTTTCTCGCAGTGCAAGAAGCCGTTTGCCGAGTGTGAAAGCCTGCGCCTGAAGTGGCACGACGCGGGTTTCTCTGCCGTGGAGCGGTGATGACCTATCTCCCTCCTCGTCAGTTGCCGCCGCTGCTCTACTCGGCTCACCTCGTCCCCACTCAGTCCGACTCAGTCAAACTCAGCCCCACTGAGCCTAACTCAGAACCACCCCACCCGACTCACCCCAACTCAGCCAGACTCCGTCTGACATCCCTGACAGTACCGCGCCAGTACCGGGTCCAGTACCGGCTCCAGTACCGGCTCCAGTACCGCGGCTCCAGTACCGCGGCTCGCTGAAGGCTGCGCGCAGAGGCCATTAGCGTGCGCGGCTTAGCCTCAATACTAAGCGAGGTCTCGGGGCACGCTGGCCGGTTTCTGCAGGACAGCCCTGAGCGACGCTGGATGCGTAATGACAGCCCTGAGAGCGACGCTGGATGCGTAATGACAGCCCTGAGCGACGCTGGATGCGTAATGACAGCCCTGAGCGACGCTGGATGCGTAATGACAGCGCTGAGCGACGCTGGATGCGTAATGACAGCGCTGAGCGACGCTGGATGCGTAATGACAGCCCTGAGCGACGCTGGATGCGTAATGACAGCCCTGAGCGACGCTGGATGCGTAATGACAGCCCTGAGCGACGCTGGATGCGTAATGACAGCCCTGAGCGACGCTGGATGCGTAATGACAGCCCTGAGCGACGCTGGATGCGTAATGACAGCCCTGAGCGACGCTGGATGCGTAATGACAGCCCTGAGCGACGCTGGATGCGTAATGACAGCCCTGAGCGACGCTGGATGCGTAATGACAGCCCTGAGCGACGCTGGATGCGTAATGACAGCCCTGAGCGACGCTGGATGCGTAATGACAGCCCTGAGAGACGCTGGATGCGTAATGACAGCCCTGAGCGACGCTGGATGCGTAATGACAGCCCTGAGCGACGCTGGATGCGTAATGACAGCCCTGAGCGACGCTGGATGCGTAATGACAGCCCTGAGCGACGCTGGATGCGTAATGACAGCCCTGAGCGACGCTGGATGCGTAATGACAGCCCTGAGCGACGCTGGATGCGTAATGACAGCCCTGAGCGACGCTGGATGCGTAATGACAGCCCTGAGCGACGCTGGATGCGTAATGACAGCCCTGAGCGACGCTGGATGCGTAATGACAGCCCTGAGCGACGCTGGATGCGTAATGACAGCCCTGAGCGACGCTGGATGCGTAATGACAGCCCTGAGCGACGCTGGATGCGTAATGACAGCCCTGAGCGACGCTGGATGCGTAATGACAGCCCTGAGCGACGCTGGATGCGTAATGACAGCCCTGAGCGACGCTGGATGCGTAATGACAGCCCTGAGCGACGCTGGATGCGTAATGACAGCCCTGAGCGACGCTGGATGCGTAATGACAGCCCTGAGCGACGCTGGATGCGTAATGACAGCCCTGAGCGACGCTGGATGCGTAATGACAGCCCTGAGCGACGCTGGATGCGTAATGACAGCCCTGAGCGACGCTGGATGCGTAATGACAGCCCTGAGCGACGCTGGATGCGTAATGACAGCCCTGAGCGACGCTGGATGCGTAATGACAGCCCTGAGCGACGCTGGATGCGTAATGACAGCCCTGAGCGACGCTGGATGCGTAATGACAGCCCTGAGCGACGCTGGATGCGTAATGACAGCCCTGAGCGACGCTGGATGCGTAATGACAGCCCTGAGCGACGCTGGATGCGTAATGACAGCCCTGAGCGACGCTGGATGCGTAATGACAGCCCTGAGCGACGCTGGATGCGTAATGACAGCCCTGAGCGACGCTGGATGCGTAATGACAGCCCTGAGCGACGCTGGATGCGTAATGACAGCCCTGAGCGACGCTGGATGCGTAATGACAGCCCTGAGCGACGCTGGATGCGTAATGACAGCCCTGAGCGACGCTGGATGCGTAATGACAGCCCTGAGAGCGACGCTGGATGCGTAATGTACCGATTTAGTGCTGATGTCTGCAGCCGCGAGTAATGTCAGGAGCAGGCAGGACCGCGGGGACGGACGGACGGGGACGGGGACGGGGACGGGGACGGGGACGGGGACGGGGACGGGGACGGGGACGGGGACGGGGACGGAGCAGCAGCCGGGCTGGGGCTGGGGCAGGGGACGAGGCCAAGGCAGTGTTTGTCACGGACCCACCAACCCCAGCCCGGCCCGGGCCCATGAACACCAACCCCCAGCCCGGCCCGGGCCCATGAACACCAACCCCAGCCCGGCCCGGGCCCATGAACACCAACCCCAGCCCGGCCCGGGACCATGAACACCAAGCCCAGGCCCGGATCAGGCCCGGTCAAATTAATAATATTAAGGCCCAGGCCCGTTCAGATTAAGCATATAAATATTTTCACAAAAATTGCAATCAATATCCTAGCATATTTACTTGTATACTATAAATGTGAAACAATTAACCAACTATGCTAACCAAAACAACAAAAAGACACAGCAACAGTGTGTTGCTGTTGAAGTGAACTGCTGGTTAAAATATTGTTTAAGCTCTGACCTGTCCAGAGCCCGGTGATTTCTTTAAAGCTGAGGCCCGGCCCAGGCCCGGCCCATGGCCCAGGCCCGGCCCATGGCCCATAGGGCCAGCCCGGCCCGTGGCGAACTCTGGGCCAGGGCCGGAGGTAGCGGCGGTGATGGTCGCAGTGCGTTTACCGACCTCGGCTCGGCTCGGCTCGGCTCGGCTCGGTTCGGTTCGGCACGGCACGGCACGGCACGGCACGGCACGGCTCGGCTCGGCTCGGCTCGGCTCGGCTCGGCTCGGCACGGCTCGGCTCGGCTCGGTTCGGTTCGGCTCGGCTCGGCTCGGCTCGGCTCGGTTCGGTTCGGTTCGGCTCGGCTCGGCTCGGTTCGGCTCGGTTCGGCTCGGTTCGGCTCGGCTCGGCTCGGCTCGGCTCGGCTCGGCTCGGCTCGGTTCGGCTCGGCTCGGCTCGGCTCGGCTCGGCTCGGCTCGGCTCGGCTCGGCTCGGCTCGGTTCGGCTCGGTTCGGTTCGGCTCGGCTCGGCTCGGTTCGGTTCGGTTCGGCTCGGCTCGGCTCGGTTCGGTTCGGCTCGGTTCGGCTCGGTTCGGCTCGGTTCGGTTCGGCTCGGCTCGGCTCGGCTCGGCTCGGCTCGGCTCGGTTCGGCTCGGCTCGGCTCGGTTCGGTTCGGTTCGGTTCGGTTCGGTTCGGCTCGGCTCGGTTCGGCTCGGCTCGGCTCGGCTCGGCTCGGTTCGGTTCGGTTCGGTTCGGCTCGGCTCGGCTCGGCTCGGCTCGGCTCGGCTCGCTGCGGCCGGAAATGACACGGCAGATCAGCGTCGCCGGTGCTGCCAAGGCTGCCGCTGCCTACCTCATTTGCCCTGCGGAGAGGCCAGACAGCCGACCCCTGCCGACACACGCAGCCCTCCCCCTCAGGGACAGACGGCAGGAAGGGCGAGGTGTGCCCACTGCTGCTGAGGAGGGGACGGCACGGTGACTAGCCTGGCCCGCTGCGCCGGTCAGGAGACCTGACCTTGCTGTTAACTAGAGAGGAGTCGCAGTCTTTCAGTGAAGATAGCCAGCACCACTGATAAGGACAGAGCTCTGTGGTCATGCCGGCCCAGAGTATACAACACTCCTGTCCCCCCAGGCACACAGCCGACCAACCAGCCCTCGCGGCCGGGCGGGGCGGCGGGCGCACTTTCTCTGCGCGTCGCCCTTGCTCCCAATTCAATACGACATGGAGGCCGAGGGGCGGTGAGCGGCGGGCGCAGTCTCACGCACAGCTGCGGCCGGGTCAAGAAGAGGCCAGGTCGGGGCCGCGGGGGACAGGCCGGGTCAGGTCGGGGCCGTGGGGGGCGGGCCGGGTCAGGTTGGGGCCGCGGGGACAGGCCGGGTCAGATCGGGACCGCGGGGGACAGGCCGGGTCAGATCGGGGCCGCGGGGGACAGGGCGGGTCAGATCGGGGCCGCGGGGGCGGGTCGGGTCAAATCAGTTCGGGGCCGCGGGGGACAGGCCGGGTCAGGTCGGGGCCGCGGGGGACAGGCCAGGTTAGATCGGGGCCGCGGGGGTCAGGCCGGGTCAGGATGGGTCAGATCGGGGTCATGCCAGGTTGAGGTCACTGCGGGTCAGCTCGATGGACACTGGGTGCTGAACGCATGACACGACACAGGATCAGAGGGTACAGACCATCTGCACCTCTCACACCAGATGCCATTCTCAGCCACCCATCCGTCACCTCGGTATCCAGCCACCACACTCATGTCAGACCTTGTTATCCAGCCACCACCCTCATGGTCAGACCCTTTTCAACACACCTGCTTCCAACGCAACTGGCGCCGAGACACAGACTTCACAAATAACACGACGTCATCCCTTGAAGGTTAATCTCCTGTATGAAAATAACCGAGGTTAGCCCGACGTGGATCCGTTCCAGAAATCGGATTGTCATCCGAAGATCCGACGGCCACGTGTCGTGGAGGCCGTACAGCTTTGTAAGTTCCGAGAGAGAGAGAGTTCCCTTCCTTTCACTCCCGTCGGGAGAACGACTCGTGTGTCGTTCACCACCAACGTCGTCGACCGCGGCGGCGGCGGCGGCGGAGGCGGAGTCGGCACGTGCCGTCGGTCCGCCGCGGACCTGACACCACTCCCGGCACCAGACACCGCCGACCTTGGGCCGACCCGAGCCGGCACGGGTCCGGCCGGGTCGCAGAGACCTCCCAAGTAAACAGGCAGTGACGCCGTGCTCCGTGCACTCGATGCACTGTACAGTTCTCCGATCAGCTCAGGAGATCAGTTCTGTTTTCCGACTGATCAGTTCTCCGATCAGCTCAGGTTGCCGCCGGTCGACACGGCGAGTCTGACCGTCAGAAGCTAGAGACGGAGCACTCCAGCGTGGGCAGGTAGATGCGTTTCCTCACTTAACACCCCTCCGTCATGAGACTACTTGGCAGGCCGATGATGCTCGGTCGGTCGCGGTCACTGTCAGCGCGCTCGTCAGTGCCCGTCTTCCGGGACGCAGTGACGTCACTGCTGACGTCAGTGGGAGATCATGCCGGCCGACGTCAGCCCGGGCTGGGCGCTCCGGCAGAAAACACAGCCGAACGGTGGTCTGGCGGGGGACGATTACTGTTTGGTTGTTTACCTCTCAATTACCTGTGAGAATGTCATATGAAAATGACAGCGGGACATACCAGACTGTCACCGTCGTCCCCGTCTCCGCCGCCGTATAGTCTCTATATCTGTCTCTATCTCTGACATTTCTCGGCTGTGTCTGTCAATGCCGGCCGCCTCTGCTCCTGCTGGCGATGTTTGCCACTATCATTCCCTCGGGCTGCGAAGATCACCAGGTCGCCGGTACCGCCACCGGCCCACGCCGCTCCGGGCCTGCCCAGTACGTCATGGCGCGGCCGTGGTGTGGAGGCCCGCCGCCAGCCGCCAGCCGCAGCCGGGGCGGCTGGCGGGCAGACGAGTCAAGGTCATCGTCCGCGCCGGTCGGGCCACCGCCCCCGAGCAGTCCGAGCAGCCGGTGCCACCGACCGGCACCGACCGGCAGCGGCGGCAGCGAGCCAGCACGGATCGGCGCCACCGAGCGGAGAGTACAGAAGGAACTGCTGCCCGGGCATACACCTTTGTGAGAGCAGACACCGGCCGCAGACTCATTGCCGGGAGGAACGGGCAGAGGGAGTGTGGGTGTGCCGCGGCAACAGGTGTATGTATCGCGTGCGACGGCTGATGACGTGGTCAATGAATGGCTGATAAGGGGTGATACATACCGGAACAGGGTTATGCTCAACTCAGAGTCGATCAGTCAATGTTGACTCATAACTGATTCAACTCTGGTGAGTCAGAGTTCATCGACCGAGAATACTCATGGAGATTCTGTTTGTAATGAATTACCGTTACTGATGATTATTCTGCCGTTTTCAGAACTGATCCATCGAGCAGAGGCAGGGTAAATACATTATAAATCGCTCCAGCTGCCAAAGTTCTACACCAGGACTGCCTGAGCTTCGTACTGTTTCTTCCTAGATTGTTCAGCGAGTGCAGTTTAGCGAGCACGCTTCCGACATGCGCCGTAAATATATGCTGGCAACGAATCATGTGGGTACTCCGCAGAATGAGTAACACCGGTGCGTTGTTTAATTATAATTAAAACTATCAAGATCAAAGCCTAACTGGATTCTCCCGAGCAACGTTCCTACTCCGCATTGTTCGCCGTCTTCCTTCTAACTCCCCTTCTCCAAGACGCGGCACAAAGCGCCGGTCATCGACCGGTGGTTATCTCTGTTGGGAGTCGGTCTCTCCCCCGAGAGCAGAAGGCGGCCGCCTCTCCCCAGCTCTCGGGTCTGCGACCGCGCCGTCACACAAAGCTGCACGAGCTGCTGGTCGAGCGTCCGAGCGTCGACCCCACGAGAGCCATCGACCGCGACGCTCCGCCGCCGCTGCCGTCGGCGACACAACGCTGCGTCGAAGGCGACGACCTGGGGTCGTCAGCCGGCGGTCAGGTGCTGAGGGGGTCGCCGGGCGGGGTCGGAGCCGGGGTCAGAGGTCGTGAACCCCGCCAGCCGGATGGCACGCGCCGCGGACCGGCCGGCCGTGCGCCGCCGCCGAGCCGGTCCAGTCGGCCGGTCCGACCGGCTGACTTTGGTGATGGTTGATAATCCCGGCCAAACGGCACTCGGCAGTGATGGTGGAGACGGTGGCGATAGGAGAGGCGGCAGAGCGAGGGATCTCACAGGTGGTCCACCCGGGTCCACGTGGGTACTGGAATCTCCGCACACTTCCGGCGGTGGCGGACGGCAGCGGGCGGCGCAGCGCCGGTGGTCCTGCTCCCCTCCAGTCCCACCTGCCGGCCGGCGGCCACCCACCGCTCGCCGTCGCCGTCCCTGGCCTGGTCCTGAGTCCGACCGTCGTCTGTCCCTCGCACGCGGTCCCTGCAGCTCCGCATGGCGGCCTTCGCTCCGCCGCCGCTACCTTTCACCAGCCCCCTGGCCGCCGCGGCGGCGGTGGCGGCTGCGCACGCCGCCCCGTTATTATTCAATGTTGCCCCGGTTTTGCCGTCCGGCCGCGGGATGGTTACCTTGGCCGGGTAACCGTGTCACCGCGCCCGGCCAGCCGCCGGTGCGTGCGGCCAGCTCCAGAGCTCCTCATTCAACGTTGCAGGCTGCCGCGTGGACAGCCAGACCGGGTGAGCCAGACCGCCTGGCTGCTGCAGCTGTTACTGCTGCTGCTGGTTGTGGTGCTGCTGCTAACTTAGACGGATGAGGTTTGGAAGAGACAGCTGAATAGAGCTGAATAAAGCTGACAGACGACGACGGATGATAGGTAGGTCAGCAGATGTGGTGACAATTGACCGTGTGATGTCAGCCGACCTTTCGAATTTGACTGTTGTATTGCGACATAAGCTACCAAAAACCAGGACAAGGTAGGATGACGAAAATCAGGACTCCCGGACGACAATGAGTGAGACACGTGGGCAGAAGATTTATTGCCGCGACTCGTCACAGTGTTATCAGATGGAGCCACCAGCGCGGGATGAAGAGGCTCCTGCTGCACCGGAACAAACAGCCCGGCGGTGTGGCACCCCGTCCCTGCGGTCCAGGCGACACACCTGCCCGCCGCCCGATATCTGGGCCAGATAACCACATCACCGCACACCGGGGCGCGAGAGCCGTGTGACCCCCTGCCCGGTTATCTCGGGATCCTCCTCCGGGACGGACGGACCAGCCGAGTTTCTCCCGCGTGCTATGACTCACCGGCGCTGCACTGTGCACTGTGCAGGCGTGCTCTGCACTCGGCGTGCACCACGCGGCGCTCTCCGGAGTCATGAGCGGGCGGAGCGGGTCAGCGCGGCGCCGCGCGGCGCCGCGCCCGGCTGCCGGCCGCCGAGAAAGCGGCATCAAATCGGCGCCGCTCGCCGTCCGCAGTCGGATCAGATTTCTACGGCGGATTTCTCTGGGGTGGGCCCTGACTGTCGGGTAGAAACTGGCGCGCGCTTCACGGTTTCATCGCGCATGCGGGGCCGCTTTCGAGCCGGGGAGTTTCATCAGGTTTCATCAGGTCCCGCCGGTCCGACGGTTCATGGTTCGGTCCGACCATCGGGCTGCCGGGCTGCGGAGGAGGGACCGGGCCACGCGGCCAAACACAACATTCCGCGTCGCTAATGGCGTACTCAGAGGCCCTCTCCGGCAAAACAAAGCCATTCGGCGGCGCGGCGGACACCGGGAGCAGAGCGAGGCATGAACTGGGCCACCGGCTGCCCTCCGGACCGACCCGAGCACACACGTCATCTGGGCCACTGGCGCTCCTTCGGACCGACCAGAGCACACACGCACTCAACTAGGACTGACCCGCGGTCCTCTGGACTGACCCGAGTGACTGACCCGCGGTCCTCTGGG
>JAXIVJ010014712.1:0-10000 GCA_036785665.1 Chirona hameri
GGGGGGGGGGGGGGGGGGGGGGGGGGGGGGTGGGGGGGGGGGGGGGGGGGGGGGGGGGGGGGGGGGGGGGGGGGGGTGGGGGGGGGGGGGGGTGGGGGGGGGGGGGGGGGGGGGGGGGGGGGGGGGGGGGGGGGGGGGGGGGGGGGTGGGGGGGGTGGGGGGGGGGGGGGGGGGGGGGGGGGGGGGGGGGGGGGGGGGGGGGGGGGGGGGGGGGGGGGGGGGGGGGGGGGTGGGGGGGGGGGGGGGGGGGGGGGGGGGGTGGGGGGGGGGGGGGGGGGGGGGGGGGGGGGGGGGGGGGGGGGGGGGGGGGGGGGTGGGGGGGGGGGGGGGGGGGGGGGGGGGGGTGGGGGGGGGGGGGGGGGGGGGGGGGGGGGGGGGGGGTGGGGGGGGGGGGGGGGGGGGGGGGGGGGGGGGGGGGGGGTGGGGGGGGGGGGGGGGGGGGGGGGGGGGGGGGGGGGGGGGGGGGGGGGGGGGGGGGGGGGGGTGGGGGGGGGGGGGGGGGGGGGGGGGGGTGGGGGGGTGTGGGGGGGGGGGGGGGGGGGTGGGGGGGGGGGGGGGGGGGGGGGGGGGGGGGGGGGGGGGGGGGGGGGGGGGGGTGGGGGGGGGGGGGGGGGGGGGGGGGGGGGGGGGGGGGGGGGGTGGGGGGGGTGGGGGGGGGGGTGGGGGGGGGGGGGGGGGGGGGGGGGGGGGGGGGGGGGGGGGGGGGGGGGGGGGGGGGGGGGGGGGGGGGGGGGGGGGGGGGGGGGGGGGGGGGGGGGGGGGGCGGGGGGGGGGGGGGGGGGGGGGGGGGGGGGGGGTGGGGGGGGGGGGGGGGGGGGGGGGGGGGGGGGGGGGAGGGGTGGGGGGGGGGGGGGGGGGGGGGGGGGGGGGGTGGGGGGGGGGTGGGGGGGGGTGGGGGGGGGGGGGGGGGTGGGGGGGGGGGGGGGGGGGGGGGGGGGGGGGGGGGGGGGGGGGGGGGGGGGGGGGGGGGGGGGGGGGGGGGGGGGGGGGGGGGGGGGTGGGGGGGGGGGGGGGGGGGGGGGGGGGGGGTGGGGGGGGGGGGGGGGGGGGGGTGGGGGGGGGGGGGGGGGGGGGGGGGGGGGGGGGGGGGGGGGGGGGGGGGGGGTGGGGGGGGGGGGGGGGGGGGGGGGGGGGGTGGGGGGGGGTGGGGGGGGGGGGGGGGGGGTGGGGGGGGGGGGGGGGGGGGGGGGGGGGGGGGGGGGGTGGGGGGGGGGGTGGGGGGTGGGGGGGGGGGAGGGGGGGGGGGGGGGGGGGTGGGGGGGGGGGGGGGGGGGGGGGGGGGGGGGGGGGGGGGGGGGGGGGGGGGAGGGGGGGGGGGGGGTGGGGGGGGGGGGGGGGGGGGGGGGGGGGGGGGGGGGGGGGGGGGGTGGGGGGGGGGGGGGGGTGGGGGGGGGGGGGGCGAGCACGCTGAGTATACACTCAAGTTCAACACTCAAGTTGAACACTCAACAGCCATACAACGCCTTTGACCATACTTTCCTAAGCGAGGAAGTGCAGGCCAAGTCACTATGAAACAACGATGACATTATACGATTATCCGATTTCATCATACGCGACACAAAGTTCCACACCGATTTGCGGTACATCGCATCATAACCAGAGATGCGCTCTTGCACGAACATGTTGGAGGCACTGCAAAACCTATCGTAGCCAAAGAACATTCTAGCAGCGTTGTTGAAGCACACCTTGAATTTCTTTAGATCAGACATATGAAACGAATGCCACAGATGCATGCAACTGACGTTCGAGCAATAGGTATTGTACAAATATCTCTTTACCGAGTACGTGCACATAGCGAATTTGCGGCTGAGTGAGTTGGCCCTGCAACATAATGCTCGATATTGTTGACGAATTTCCGAGTCATCGGCTCTGGTATTGTGTTGGAAATTCGATAGCCAAGATATTTATAATCATCAACAAAATTTAGTGCATAACCACATAGTGTGATCCGAGGAAGAATCATGTTACGAAATTTCCTAGCGAGCATGACCATGCAAACGGTCTTTTTAGTATTAAACAGAATGTCATGATCTTTTGCATAGTCCGCACATATATTCAACATTTTTTGCACACAAAATGGGGTCGGAGAAAGGAGGACCATATCGTCGGCATAGTACAAGTGATTTACACTACCCTGGTAGTGACATCCAAAACCACTTTGGTCGAGAAGAGTAGATAATCCATCAGTGTACACATTAAACAAAAAGGGAGATAGAATGCCACCCTGTCTAACACCATTGGAGACAGAAAATCCTTCCGACAAGGCGTTACCCCAAAGAACATGAAGTTGTTGTGACTCGTACCAGGAACAAGGCAATTTCACCAAATGAGTGTCCATACCCCTATCAAGCAACATGTCAAAAAGTTTCCAGTGATTTACCCGGTCGAACGCCTTACGTGCGTCGAGGAAGCATAAGAAGACCGGACTGCTATTACGCAAATAATAATCTGTTATCTCTTTCAGCGCATAGATGGCCATATCAGTGGAGTGATTATCTTTGAAACCAAACTGATGATGACCCGTGTGAAGATGTGCATAAGAGCGGTTCAAAATGGTCCTTTCCAAAATTTTGGAGCTGACACTTGCCACGGCAATTGGCCGGTAGTTATCTTTCTCAGTTAATTTACCAGTTTTGTCTTTTACAATAGGTGTCAATACAACCTTCGCAAATGAATGCGGTACATAGCTATGTTTAGCCATCATCGTGAAACATAAGGACAAATGCGTTGCACAGGAAACACCAGCAAATTTAAAGTGCTCAGCACTGAGCCGGTCGTTACCGCAAGAACGACCCGATGATAATTCAGCAATAGACTTAGCAACTTCAGGGACAGAAATACATTCAAATTCATGGCTTACTGTTGAGAATCGCTGTAGAACAAATTCTTTACATTCTGTATTGCTCACACTATTCAAAATTTCTGAGAAATGATCTCTCCACATGTCAGCAATATTTCCCTCACCCGAAATGCCGTTAATCGATGGAGCGAGAGGCGGGCTGCTATTCAGCTTTTTCACCTCTTTCCAGAATGCAGCCATACTGTAAGGATTTTTAACAAGTTTGTCAGCCAGAGACTTAGCCCTCAATTCCTTTTCATGGCGCAAGCAATAGCGTAATGCATATTTAAACCGTGACCGCGCTAAGCGTAGTTGACGATAAATATATCCATCCCGGGGTTTGCCCACTAGTGCCCATAATGCATACACATCACAAAGAAGAATATGACTGTCCTGAACAAATTCATTCCAGCCAGGAATATTCCGTCTTGTTTTGCAACCTAAATTTTTCGATATTGTCGCCTCAGAGGCTCTTCTTAGGCATGTAATTACGTGTTCGTAATATGCATTAATAGCACTACAGTGATCAAGTCTGGAACAAGCGCCACAGTGCATCAATTCATACGGTACATCAATGTGGCCCAAACTATCTTCTACAGCAGAGGCGTAAACCTGGAGGTCGTCTGGTCCCAATGAAGCCCAGTCGACGACCCATCTCTCATCCATTCCTGCACCAGAAATATCAGAATTGAGATCACAACCCTGAATTTCAATTTTGATGAATACGGGAAAATGATCAGAACTAAAAATAGCGTGATCAATGCCAATACCACTGATAACTTCAAGGAAGCCTTTAGTACAGACGATATGGTCGAGCCATGACTCCGTGCCATGTCCGTCATTAACATGTGTCGTGGAATTACCAGGGAGATGCATGACATCTGCAATGGATAACTGGGAATCATTACAAAATGACTCAAGCTCTTTACCAAACTCAGTCGCTTTCACTATGTCCGCGTTAAAGTCACCCAGCACACACACATACGGCGAGTCAAAGTCGTCAATTATGGTTTTTAGTTTGGCCAAGTAATATACATATCTGTCAAAATTCAGGTGTGTACTATAGGGCAAGTATACTCCAATAAAAAGAATTTTAGTGCCACCTAGGTTGCATTCTAAGCCTACAATGCGATCATCGTCATAAGTCATGGGCTTAACGCGAGAAGCAAGAGCATTACGCCACAGCACGGCAACTCCACCGAACGGTCTTCCCCTCATCAGACCGGCCGACGGATCAATCGACGAAAGGCCGAAAGAAATAAAATCATTGTGAATAGTATTTAGTGAAGCAACATCAGAAGGGAAAAGCCAGTGCTCCTGCAAGAAAACTATATCCGAGCTTTCACACAACTTGTGAATTCCGCCAGCATTACGTTTAGACGACTGGCAGTTGTACGTACTAATTTGGAGCATGATTAATATAAGAATAAACATTCGAGTTACAAGAAGCGAATCAATCATGCGTTTCTGCCCGACTCACGCGTATGCCCCCCAACGGCGGACCCCACAGTCCGACGTTTCTGGAAGAAGCGCCGGACGACCAGTCCTTGAGCCCATAGCTGTGGGTCAAGCAGGTTCACCTTTGCAGACGGGTTGATGACGTCTAGGCGATACGACTCGTAGCTGTCGAAACGGGTCGGCAGCTTCTCCGCCGTCACATCATCCGCACCAGATTGCTCGAGAACGTAGGAGCTGACAGCGTCCTCGCCTGTACCCGGCGGGAGCCGCGACATGAACATGGAGAACCGCTTGACGGTCGCCACAGCCTTGATGGATCCAAACTTCTTAGCTCCAATTACAGCGGAAGACTTGACAGTCTGCGGTGGCTTCACACTGGCAGCACTGCCCGGAACAACAGCTGCACCAAGTGCAGTGGCACTCGACGCGGCAGCAGGTGGTCTAGGGGCCGGCGGATTACCCCTCTTCGCACGGTTAGCGATGGACCACTCACCATCACAAGGATGGGAGGACGCATCCTGAACAACATCAGCGTACGTCATCGTTTTCGGCAGACTAGAAGCTGGCACAGAATGTACAGATGGATTACCCTGAGTACCCTTGTCAAATGAGGACCTGCTGACCACAGCCTCTTCAACTTTCTTGGATGTGTCCGCCGTGACCTTCAGGATATCTTGAATCATGTCTTTCATCGTAGACATCTCTATGTCCATAAGCTGCTGCTTGCGCATCAGAGCGCTTACGTCAATACAATCCACAGTGATTGGAGGTAGCTTTGCCAAATCGAGGGCGACAAACTTTGGGAGCCGATCCCTGTCACATTCAACGATCATCTTTGCGATACCATCAAGATGCAACTTCTTTTTGTTCTGTCCACGCCGGTTTCCAACTCTGATAGACTCATCAACATGGTCACACATAAGACATTTGGCTGCCTCAACCTCATCATCGGAAAAATTTTCCCTGACCAACTTTATAAGCACATCAATAGGAACGCTGTCGATCTTACAAATCATGTAGCAAAGCAGCTCATTTATAATCATGGTCATGATGAGACGACCCGGCAATAAGCCGATAATCAGATAGTAGGCGCCGCAGTCACAAAGTCACGTTCAGTCAGTGCCGAGAGAAATAACAACGGGTTATTCCAGATCTTGGCTTCAGCGAATAAGCAGCAAAAATTGAAGTCTCTCTAACTGTTGCACATTTTGATTTGCGTTTCTTTCAACACTTACGGTATCCCAGTGGCTCCAAAGCTTGCTTCCGTAGATACATCAGATCTTCAAGAATCGTAAGAAGAAAAAGATATAACTCTCAACGGCAAAAAGTGAGAATAATAGCGACACAAACACAGAGCTACTTCAAAAGCATCCGACGGCCAGCTGACTAGCCAGCTGATCAGCCCAGAACATAACTATACATATCCTTCAATAATCCTTCAAAGGTGGCACAGGGCCTTGTGACATAAATCGACAAGATTACGAAGGTTCTATTAACGGCATTTTCTTAGAATATTGTTTGCAGTGGCTGAGTTTATTTCACGATCTAATGATCTCAAATTATATGCCATTAGGAATCCAGTTTAATGACAAGGAAGCTGATGCCATAATGTGCTTAAAAGGGATATGTCCCTTTTAACTTTAGTTTAAGATAGTTAAAGTAATGCGAACACAAATGATATAAATTATAACAAAACATATGGAGACATTGTATCTCAGAGATGCCCAGAACGGATTTTTAAACGGGCCCTAGAGACCCTTATAAATCGCTGATTGGCTGTCGAGCGAAATATGTCATGGAAGCGCAAGCATCCCTGCATTCTTGCATCATTTGGATGAAACTTGGATGTGAATGTGTCTTGCATCATAATAGAACTTGACGGTACCGCTGACCAGGTTATCAGTAGACGTGTGATTATCACCCTGTGTGCCGAAACCGCAGAGGAAGGAAGCTCGTGCCCCTGACTGCTGCCGACCGACTGTGTCGGTCTGCCTCTCACGGCCGGCTCACGTTACCGTGCCAGGGAGTGTGAGTGAGCGCCTGGGTGTATGTGTGTATGTGTGTGGGTGGGTGGGTGTGTGTAGAGGCCGTTTTTTGGGCGACCGGCCGGTGCCGGCGGGCCGCGGCCCGTATTGCCGCCGGCTATGATTGCGTCATCGATCGCTGGTGCAGCGGACGAAGGCCGATGCCCCGCCTCGAGGTCAACGGCACCTGCCCCGAGCTGGCCGGCGGCGGTGGCGTGCCGCGCGACCCGCCGAGCCCTGCGGAGCCCCGCGGCGGCCGCCAGGTCGGCTGAGTGCCCGCCCCGCCCCACCCCGCCCCCGCCCCGCCCCCGCCCCCGCCCCCGCCCCCGCCCCCGCCCCCGCCCCCGCCCCGCCCCGCCGGCCGACATGTTCTATCCTGAACCATCTCCCGCCGACGTCATGGCTGTGCTATGGAGAACTACTGCGTTGCCGCTGCAGGGAAGTAGGTCGCTGCTGGTTTTGCGTTGCTTTTTACGGAAGCGGAGTGGCAAAAACGCTCCTATAACGCTGCGCCCGGAGCCCGCGACAAAAACCGCACCGCCTCGAGCGGACGCGGCGCAACTGCGCGCGGGTATCCGGAGGAGGTGGTGTTCCGCTGTTCCGCCAGCTTGCCCCTGTTCAAAGGTCGACCTGACTCCTCTGGGGGCACTGAACGAGTCTGCCACGAGCCCGGCGCGGCAATGTGCACTGTGCAGTTCTACCGCGGGCCGGCCGGGCGACTCGTGTTGTGTTGCTATGCAACATTCATTAGAGAGTGGGAGTTGCAGACGCCGAAACACGGCTGATGCAAGGCCACTGTGTCATGGAGCGGTCAGCTGGGCTGTAATGTTGTCACTATGTAGTCAGGTCTGCTGTAGGGAGCTCCGTGGTGCTGGCTGATGAACTGACTCAACTCCTAACGGTGTCGGGATCCGGTGCTGAGAGCGCAATCACGCATCACGCTGCCGTTCCCTCTTTAGAAGCGGTGCACTCAACTTTCACATACTTTACTTTCGAACAGAACAATGAATATGACGCACTAACTTATGAACAGGCAGGTTAGTGTTCGGTGCCTTTTGTCTGTGCGGGAGGCCGGATCGGTCGGCTGCTCGGCTGCTCTCTCCAGATGCAGCATCAAACAACATCCCCCTCTGGAGGGACGTGCCACTGGTGCTCCATCACCGCCGATCAATAGGCCATATCACGGCTGTACAGTGGCTCACGCTTCGTGTGGCGGGTCTGCAGCAGTCGCTGCACCTCAGCTGCTGAGGCGGGACCCTGTGAGGTGGTGGAGATGGTGTGGGCCGGCCAGCCGCCCGTGTTGACTCGGCGTGCAGTGTGCTCGGCCCTATTTTCCGAGCCAACACCGCTGCCGCGGACGGACGGGAACCGCAGCGCAGGGAGGCGCCGGGCGGAGGTTGACTTCGCACTGCCAGCCGAGGTGTTTGCTTGGGCCACAGCGCGGATTGTTTCCTCTTCCTGGACGGAGCCGCGAGTGGCTTCAGCTTGTGTTATTTTTTTGCGGGGATAGACGGTTCCTCGATGCAACTATTTCCAAGTGGACTGTAAAAGTGACGAGAATAGATTCGTTTGAATTGACGCGTCTGCTAAGGCACCTACAAAAATGTCACATTTCGTAATCACCACTGAATGACTTGGAACGCGTAATACGATACGCAGTATGATAATAGACAACCATATTTCCATTCGGCTGCACATGGGTGTTCATACTTCATAGGCTGTGTCGTCAATCACAGAACATGCTCTTCACCCACTTGTATGGTGCACCAGGCAGCCAGAACCTATGTGATATGATTACTTTTTCATACAAATTAGAACTAACGAAACGCGAATATCGACTAGAGCGCTCTTAGCGGCCACTGCCAGAACTAACCATTCTCGCTCTATAAATTCTTCAATAACTTGCGTATCAAAAACGATAGAGATGCGAAACTTTTACAATTTGTGCACAATACTCGGTCATATGTTCCTCTAAAGGTTAAAATCAAAGTCTTCTAAAATTATTTGAGCTCAATCATGACACTAGGTCGGTTTCATGGTCGATGAGCATTTAGCCGTGTGCTACCCTCAGTTAATTAAGTACCGTAAGATATATTGAGCCACCAGGCAACATGTAACTAATGATCACTTACACTGTTCATATTGTATATCTTTATTTTATTTTTTAATCTGATATGATGGCATATACAGTCGTTCGGACTACTGTATACATTCGCATCCCCGCCCACTAACTCGCACACGGAGGCGGCGGAAGCTATCCAGGGATGGGGGTCTACAGTGGCGTATCGATTATCAGGTCATGCCTGATGATCCTGGTTTTTTGACTAGAGGCGCCCATGCAAAGCTGGCGCCCCTCCGAGCAGTCACGACGCCCTCTGGCCAGTGACGGTGCCACTCCGGCCAGTGAGAACGCTCCTCCGGCCAGTGACGGCACTCTTGCGGTCAGTGACGGCGCCCCTCCGGCGAGTGAAGGCGTCCCCTACCATAGACGCCGCCTCTCCGGACCGTGACGGCGCCCCTCCGGCCAGTGACGGCGCCCCTCCGGCGAGTGAAGGCGTCCCTCCGACCAGTGACGCCCCCCCCCCCCCCGCCGGCCAGTGGCCACGCCCCTCTGGCGAGTGATGGCGCCCCTCCGACTAGTGACTGCCCATCTTCGGCGAGTGACGGCGCCCCTCCGGCCAGTGACTCTCCTTCCGCACGGTGCGGAAGGAGAGGCGCCCCCCCCCCCTCTGCAAAATTTAGCCAATATTGGTGGCGCCCCTGTCGATCGGGTGACGCCCCTCAAGGCAATGACCTGGTCCTTTGTGTATTTATGCGTACGCCACTGATGGGGGAATCATATTTTTATCCGAGTCTTACCATGCAACAGTTATAGGAATAACGCTTAAGATGGGGAGGGGACAATCTATACCAGTTCCCCCTGCTTCGGCAGCCAAATATTCACAGGTGTTTCCTTCCAGTGGCGGCGGAAGCGGGGGGGGGGGGTGGGGGGGGGGGCGGGAGGCAGCGAGGCAGACCGCCCTCCAAATCCCTTAAACATTAGGCTCATGGATGTTGCATGGTAAGAATCGGGGTAAAAAGGCGATTTGCCCCCGCATCTGTGAAGGGCTTCCGCTTCCCCTGCTTCCTTTTCCTCCTCTTGGCCCATGTCGCCCCACGCAAGGCGAAGCAGGCCGATCCGTGTGTCGGTGCGTCCGATATCCCTAGGAAACCTGGATGATCTTCACCGCTGCAGGCTGTTGAGTGAATCTCTCAGTCCAGGGTCCGCGCCCCAACGCCAGAAGCTGGCCATCGCTTAAGGTGCGCATTCCAGTACAGGTGGATCACACTGGCCGGCTCCCCGCACTGGGGCGGCGGTCGTCGGCTGCCAGGCCGATATGATGAACATTGTCCCGCGTCAGCAGAGAGGTGCCCGTCCGAAAATGGGAGATCATCACCACCTCCCGCCGTGGCAGGACGTAGTGTCTGATGTAGGTGCTGGGTGCGGACGCAGCCGCGGCCTTCCAGTGTTGCACCAGCTCTCGCTCGTGGCCGGTGATGGTCGATCGGGCGCATGCTAGGCTGGTGCTGCTGTTATTGTTGTTGGGATTCCTCTACCGGCTAGGAACCGGTCCTAGCTGTGCGGCTCTGGAGGAACCTGGCGGCCGCCGCCAGTGCCGCCACCACGACATCGCACCTC